>PVLD010013276.1:0-56689 GCA_004027595.1 Dinomys branickii | reverse complement strand
ATACATATGTGCAGGAGGGCTAACATGGTTCTACTATTGTATTATATCACTTAATGCTAAGCAATAATCGAAGACAGGATATTAGATTAATAGTGTATATCTGTATGTGTTAGCCTGAACACACACTTCGAAGATAACAATATGTAAAGCAGCAAGAAGCAGTGTTTTTGTTTTGTTTTTGTTTTTTGTTTTTTTTTTTTCTGTTGTTGTTGTTGTTGATGTTGTTGCTGTTATCAAAAGAGCACATGTAATATGCCCAGCAAAGATTTTCCAGGCAAGGTAACAAAGGAGGGAAATGTAAAAATGTCCCCACCAGCCAGGATACTTCAGTTTCTTAGTTCCCCAGGTAATAAGTTCCTGTTACAGTTCCGGTTGCTCCTGTCTCCTAGAAACACCTGGTCACCATGATGCATAACTGGTCACTATGGTGCACATTGTGTAAACCAATCTTCAATGACAAGCCACTCTGCCTCTGTACTTCCTGCTTGCTTATCTAATATTAGCCGTAGACCACCAGAGATCAGGGCCTGATATCCTGGGAATGATCCTTACCAGTGCCTGTCAACATAAATAAATCTGTCTCCAAATCCTGGGTGCTGTTTCCATGTTTCTGCTTACTGCTGCACTATTGCACTGTTCTGCAGACAAAGTTTCGTTGTTCTGCCATACTCTCAGCAGTTGATGACCTTAGTTGTCATTAACAATGTATCCTCACTTATGAACTGACTTGTGCCCCTCCAAAATTCCTATGTTGAAGAGCCAAGCCCCAGCACCTCATAATGGGACTATATTTGAAAAGAGGGCATTTAAAAGAAGCAATTAAGGTTAGAGACCATAATTGTAGGAGCTAACCCTGTCCAACTGGTGTCCTCATAAGAGAAAATGTGGGCACACAAAGACACATAAGGGATTCACAGATAGAGGAAAGATCGTGTGAGGACACAGGGCACCATGTCAACCCAACAAGAGAGGCCTCAGAGAAACCAACCCTTCTGCCACCTTGATCTTGGAGTGAGTCTCTAAATGTGTGAGAAGTTTTTGTTCTCCTTCCAAATCTCAAGCAATTTGTTGTGACAGTACAAGTGAATAGATACAGCACCTTAGGACACCAGCTTCATTTCTTTACATTTCTATAAGTCTTGGTTTTCTTCAGTGTTAAAGAACAGAAAATTATCTCTCAGTTTTGAGTAAAAACTGTCTCCTGGTTCTCTATCTTCAACTCACAGTCTCCAGAATAACCTAGTACAACCCAAGTGTTTAAGTAAGTGATTGTTTTACTTACTGGCACAGGTAGCTATCAGGTGGAGGATCATTTGTTCACACAGTTACGATAGGGATAGAATCAAAGCGTGAGACTACCCAAGTGCTCAAGTCCTTAGCATACCAGTCTTCACTGCTTCTGCAATGTGACCAGCTACTTCTGCCTCCTCGACTGTGTGTGTGTGCTCACAGAGTTCACAGAGTAGCATTGCTTGGGAGTTAGGAGAACAACCTTAATATTGTACAAGTTTAACACGGTCAAAAGCTTAGGTATTGAATAAGAAAAAAAGAAGTAGGGAAGGGCTTATCAGTGGGATAGTGGGGACAGAAATGGAGAGCTGACAGTCCCACCCTGTGATCCACAAGCAGCAGGTCTGAAAAATTGACTAGGAAGGTGGTGGAAGAAGGGAACAGGAAAACAAAACCATGTGAGAATTACTCTTGGGGACAGGGACAGGTCTAGCGGCATTTTATCTCAAAGTTCTAGCCTCACAATACCTTGTTTTCAGTACAATATGGCCCCATGCAATGCTTGGGACATACTTATACTTATGTTATTTGTTTATTTTAAATTCAAATTTAACTGGGCATCCTAAGTTTTATCTGGCAGACTCAGTTTTATCCCAGACTCAGTTCTTCTTGTAGCCAGATACTTATATCATGCTATCCTTTGAAGTCAAATCTTCCATTCTCCCTCAAATTAAAGTTCCAAGTCCTTGACATGGCTCATCCCTCTAATCTCACCTTCTACCACTCTGTCTTGTGCATGTGTTCAAAAGTCAACTCCTTGGAAAGACCTTTCCTGGTGACTGCCTACGATAGCTGGCCCCATCTAATAATACCTATCTCCTTTCTTGCGACTCCTGACATATGATGTATCTCTGTGCTATTTTGCAGTCAGACTCCTAGGCAGATGCTTGATTCTAGGGTTCCCACTGATGCAGGTCCCAACTATCTCTGCATCCCAAAAAGCAAATTGAAGACCAAGTGGCTGAGGGTGGCCGCCCTGGGGAGAAGACCAGCAAGCTAGTGACTGAAAGTCTGTTTCTGTGAGAGGTTAGCTAACAAAGTTCTTAGGTTTATATAGCAAGGGTTGGGGGCTTGCCTAGCTGATGATTGTAATCAAGCCACAGTCTGGGTGATTGTTATCCCATGATGGGTCTGGTGGGCCTTGTCTTATCCATTTATCCTGTTGTCACTGGGATCTAACGTGACTGCAGGGGAAAATGATTCACAGTATACATCTATTTGCAGTATTGGATAGGAAATATGACCCAAATATTTTTTCTTTCTTGGTTGTGGTTTTTGAGACAGATTCTCACTATGTACTCTAGGCTGGCTTTGAACTTGTAGCAATCCTTCTGCCTCAGGCTCCCAAGTGCTGGGATTATAGGCAGGCCCCATCATGTGTGGCTGGCCCCAGAGCTTTAAGGCAGTCAAGGAGACAGACACACAGTGAAGGTAGAGTTGCCAAGCTTCTATCCTTTTAGTTATCCATTGGGGCTTTGTGGGTGCAACTGAAGGGTCAGTGCTTTTTAACCAAAGCAGCCTCCAAGTCCTTAGTACTATTAAAGATCTTATATACTAGAATGTCTGTTCTGCATGCTCAGAGCCTGAATTCATTTTTATTTCTGCATCCTCAGCTCCTGGAACTCTACCTGACATAAGGTGGGCATCTGACAAGGAGCTTTGGAAAGGAAAAGCCAACATAGTATTATAAATCAGTATGTAGCAAAACTTAGTATATAGATTGGTGCCAACTTGAAGTTGGTAACTTGGATTTGCCTATAATCTTTAAGTGGCTTAATTTAAAATAATTTTCAAAATTATTAATACTTCTAGCTTCCTTAAAGAATCAACAAAAACTAGAGTTAAGAAACTTAGCTAAAGAAATTAGCAAGGAATTCTGAACAATACAGGCTATTCACCCCCTCTTTGTTGATAACATATAAAAAGTGTGTTCGCATTTTTAAAAACTTGCTCGCTTCTTCATTACGTTAATTTGTTCCAACTCTATATTTTATAAGAGTTTTCCCACATTTCCATAAATTGGGATAAATATAAGAAATATATTTCTCATCTCTCCATATGGATAGCTCAAAGTTTATTCTCTTTCCTCTTCTATCCCAATTTTTCTGAGTTTATGTATTTTTTAGTGTACTTCATTTTTCTTCTTCTCCAGGGTGGGAAGATATTTCATTTTAACTTTTATCAGCTAGAAAAAATGCATAAAAATAGCTGTAAGATTCCAGTGGGACTTGAAAATATAAGAAAAATTAAAATCTATAATTTGCAAAGCAACAGTAACTCTTCTCATTAGATGAAAGAGCAAGTTGAAAGCCCAGTCAAAGCAAAATTTAACAGAGAGTCCTTTGGGCAATGTGCTGCCAGAGAGCCTATGGAGTTGAAATCAGGATGAACCTTCATAATGCGGGAAGTCTGATCCTATCCATTCTGCATTCTTGTCTTGGAGTAATTGACTGTAACCTTCAAAATATAATGAAAGAATTGTGTTCCATCGCAGGGGGTGTGGGAGGTGGGGAGTGGAGGGAGGTGGGAAGATTTAGGGGAAATGTCAGAGTTGAGTGGGAGCTAAGAGCCTGTGATTGCATTCATTTGCTTCACACAGCTGAGGAAGGCAGCTGAATGAAACTGGGAGACACTGAAAGAAATGGAGATTATATATGTTTTCTTAATTAAATGCTCCTTGTGTTTTTCTTGCTGGCCTTGACTTGTGCTTATTTTTTTCTGTACTTATACCAAAGCAGCATGACATTCTCGGTGTGGGGAAATATGGAGTTTCTTTAGTTGTAATGGAAATATTTACTGGCAGCAGACAGGACTATGTTCCTCAGAGAACGCTGCATTTGTCAAAAATTTGCTTGGATGTTGCCTTCTTCACTGAAAATAGTTATTTACTGTTAATTAGCCCTAAATACGGCAGAGCAGAGGAAAGGTCTTATTTTAGAACCACCATTTTCTCTTTCAAATCTGACTGCAATAGAAAAGAGTGACTGACAGCGATTAAAAAGGCAGCTGATGATTAGAAATCATCAATAATAAAATCGGACCATAGGAACAACATGCGTTTTATGTTCCCATAAACACAGATTTAGTGCAAGTGAGCCCACATCATAGGGCTTGTGGCATGGGCTGAATTGCTCTGAATTTAATTTAGAACAACATAAAAGATCTAATATCAGCTGCAGGGCACCAGCCTCCTATTTCAGCTTGGAGGAAGCATTTATTATGAGAACTAAAGCAATTTCTGCAGTTTGCGTTGCATCCTTTTTGTTCAGGAAAAGGCTCATAAATACCTGGGATTCTCAGAAGGTGATCTTAGCTTTCCAGATCACCAGACAACCCACTGTCCCAGGTGCTGCGTGGCTCTCTTGACCAGTGCTCTCTGTCTCTCTCTGTCTCTCTCTCGCTTTCTCTCACACACATATAAAACCTGATGATGAGTTAAATTTCTTTTTGTTATTTCCTGCCTGTCAGTCAAATGTCAGGGAATAATCTTGGACGTTCTTCATCTGTAGCTGCTTTGGGGAACTATTAAGGAAGTGACTTACATTCGGTGGAGGCGAAGGCACCCACCTTCCTGACTTTCCAGAGCCACCTGGGGTGGGACAGCGGAAGCAGCAGCATCCTCACTTGATCGCCACTGCCTTGCACCTGGATCTGGGTCAGTGCTGTAGTTTGCTTTACAGTTGTAGTTTTTTCAAATTATGTACCTGTCCCCAGATCACATCTCCAAGTTGCCCAGAGGTTTCTTTGACCACAGCCTCATGTTAGGACGGTTAGCATCCCTCCCCTAACCTTCTGCCTTGGGCTACTGAGTGGAGGAAGTTCCTCTTCCTCCCAGTACCAAAGGGAAACACATTTCCTGTCCCTGGAAGAGTGACATCTTCTCCAGTAGAAACAACCCCAACCCCTACGCTCAGGCCACTGCCTCTAGCTCTCTCATGAATGCAAACTTTAGTCTCAGTTTCTAATAATCTTGATATAGTAGGAATAAAGAATCCACTATTATTTAAATCTGTCATTATTCAAATTAGACCTCTGTTCAGGAAAGCTGACCTCATTCCCCAAACCGTTCCTACCTGGAAGAAGGGAGCAGAGCATGCCTCTTGCTCCCCAACACTGCTTGTCAGAGCTCCCCCAAAGCTCCTCTCCTGTGATAGCCCGAGGCATGAAGTCCCTCATCTAACCTGGTGAAGGTCATCATTTCATGAGGCTGAGTTTTAATACTCAGACAAGATGTGAGAGGAATACTTGGGAGAGGTACATAATTAAAAGGTAAAATGTCTTTCTCATAGATATTTTGCAAACATTGATAATTTCCGTATATGAATCTCAGTGTTTGACTGGTTCAAGAACAACAACAAAATTCACCAGCTGGGTGCCTTAGCCAGAATAACCAAAAAACCTTAAGTTTCCAGTGTGAAAATTTTTATCATCATAATTTTTTTTTAAGCTTTATTCTTTGCTACTTGCCACTTTAAATCTCTACCCCCGGGAAGTATATGTGGAGATTTGAGTCAAACCAGCAACTCAATGCAAAAAAATAACCGCAGGCCATGCTTCCCTAAGAATACACAGGGAAATAAAGAAAATACAATTGCTATTTTGTACAACAGTTTCCACAAGTCTCTCTTAGCTCCAGGGAAATGAGAAAGATATTCCTGGTGAAGTTCGCACTGATTAAACCAAATGTGGTCAAAGGAAATCTTATGCCTCCTCCATCTTTCTGTGTTCAATCTCTGGTGTGTAAGAGAGGGCCGCAAATGGCCTAACATATACAATCACAATAATTTCAGGAAGTGAACTATCTGGGAAAGCCCTTAGGAGGCACTACAAGTTGAAATATGGGACTTCAGTGGGAAGCCAAGTCAGTAGAGGAAAGGCTTCTTGGCAGTTACTAATGGAAGAAATTTATAGACCTCGGCTACCTAGTCTCAGCTGTAGGGCAGTTGGCAGGATGAGACCCCAAAGGACTTCTCTAGGTTGCATTCAAAATAGATCTGGCTGCTTGTTGCAGTGAAATAAATTGGCCAGACTTCTAGGGCTCTCCAAACTGGCTCCAGGATGAAATACAAGATGGTCAGCTCCTGAAGGTTCACAATGATATGCAGAAATGAGCTCTGCATGGGAAGGTTCATCCCAATACCAAGGCGTGTGATTGGGCACTGCCTCCTCGTGCTGACTGCTAGATGCACCTCTTGCAGTTTCTCCTTCCCTTATTTATTCAGCAAAGATTACTCGTGAGCTTACTTTCCTCAGCCGCTCTTTCAGACACCAGAGATGAACCAGGAACCAAAGATCCGCAGAGTCCACACAGAGCTTGCATTTCAGTCGGAAGAGACAGTAAGGAAATACACATGTAGTAAGTCATACGCTAGTCATCGTGATAGAGGATAACAAAGCAAGCCAGAGCCTCTGGAGGGAAACAGAGATGGGAAAAAGGGATTAGAAATACCTGTAAGATAAGATTAAGTGTGTTTACAGAATATTTCTCATCTCCACGCTGTTGCAAGAAAGGAAGGAGCTTAGAAACTCCCTGATGATAATAATAAGCAACAGCTACAAACTCCTTAACATGTGTCAAACACTGTCCCTAAGTATTTCCCATGCATTTTCTCATGGACACAATAGCACATAATAAGAGACGCCCAGAGAAGTCAGGTGATCTGCTGCAGATCACACAGACAAGTGCTGGATTTGGGATGTGAATACAGAGTGACTACCTTTCCCAGGACACCAGACTGTATTAGAACCTATGACAGCTGTCTTTCACTGGGCAACTTGTGCAGACATGGTGCAAGACACTTTGCATTTACTGAACAGATAGAGGGGCTTATAGTGAGACTTGCACCACACACCTGCCACTGCTTAGAGCTTTCTTTCTTTCTGATGTAATTCTCCTAATTTGGAGCTTGCCACAGGTTGGAAAATAAGACTCATCATTCCACCGAAATACACTCAGCCCCATCACACAGTCTGCACCAATAAGCCATCGATGTCTCTTTTTAATCTCTCCAGCTTCCTCTTTTTCCACTCTCCTTGCTCACATCCCTGCACTTCTGGCCTCCTGGTGGCTCTTTGATATACCAAGCAGACTTCAGCACTGGGGCCCTTGAACTTGCTGCTTCTTCTGGCCAGAATACTTGTCCTCAGATATCTGCAACACTGCTTCTTATCATTCAGTTCTTTGCTTGCCTTAAAGTTCCCAATCAACAGTGAGAAAATACCACAGGGTCCTGTGCTGTCCCCACCACAGGGGTCTTCTGTAGATCTTGACACCTTCTGACACATTTTACATTGTTTTTAATTGTCTGCCTTTTGTAATTCTGCTATGCTTTGTTCACTTCTGTTTCCCCAGCA
Organism: Dinomys branickii; assembly: GCA_004027595.1. NCBI lineage: Eukaryota > Metazoa > Chordata > Mammalia > Rodentia > Dinomyidae > Dinomys > Dinomys branickii. Next base: position 49,045 of record PVLD010013276.1, on the reverse strand, counting down.
ACTAGAACAATGCCATTGTTCACCTACATGATAGGCGGTCAATAAACACTTTTTAATAAATTATGAAATCACAGAAATATACCTTACTAGTAGGACGTGTGCCTCTTAAGGAATGCTGTCAGTTTAATGGAGAAAAAAGTGTAATACTTTCCATATCCATTACACTTCCTCAGAAAAGGTAATGTCCTTTAACAGTATAGCAATTTCTTTGCACCAAATAAAATAGGGACCAATTTCTCTGGGTGCTGCCATCAGAGAATCATTGCAAGGTGTATGTCAGTGGTGTTCAGAGACAGAGCACTTTTACCCCAATAAAGCCTTAGGTATTTTTTAAAATGACACTGAAGGAAGAATGAAATTCATTTTCAGATTAAATGTCTAAAACTAGAAGATGGTAGGAAAATCTTGAGTTACCTTTTAGGACTTCGTAAGTTTTTTTTCTTTGGTCTGGGATGGATTGAGACATGGTCTCACTATGCAGTTCAGACCAGCCTTGAACTCATTATGTGGCCGACACTGGCCTCAAACTTGCAGCAATCCTCCTGTCTCTGTCTCTCAAAGTGCAGAGATTACAGGTGTGGCCCACTATGCCCAGATAACCAGACTTGATAAGTTTTTAAAACCTATTAGATATCCAAATGAAGATGTCAAAGGTTATATCAAAGCTATTGAACTAGAATATGTTTGGGAGTTATAGGGTAAAGATGATCCTTAAGCCCTATGACTAAGTGAAGCTCCATGATGAAGCCTTGATATACCGCTTACAAAAGTCAAGTCATGAAATGGTTAGGGCTGGGCTGGTCTTCGTGGTCTCTGTCTGCCTGCCAGCTTGCCTGCCTCTCTTTCCTTTTGATGCTCTTGGAATACATCTACCATATTATAAGAATGCCTGGGGTCATAGGTGTTTTGGCTGAGGCTTTAGCTCACAATGGGCAGTGCCTCTCACAACCCCTAGCCTTGACTTTCCCAGGGAACCCTGGACATGGGAGGGCAGGGAAAATCTCTCTTCTTCTGTTTGAATTCCCGGCCACAGAATTACTGAGCATAATCAATGGTAGTTTAATCCCCTTGATTTTGGGACAACTGTGTGTGCACTTATCTCCTCGCAGTTCTCTTTTAAAGCACACTGCTTGGATTTTGGAGCCCAACATGTAAAAAAATCAACTACTCTAAAGCTTCCTACTACAGAGCTCACAGGAAGAGAGCACACAGTGCCTTGGAGAGATGTGTGAATCCCCTGTATTTTGAGTCTTCCTAGTATCTACTGCCAGATGTGGGAATGAACAAGCACTCAGATGATTCTGTCTCCAGCTTCAAGCTACCTAGTTGGCTCGCTGACCCTGCCCAGAGAGTGGATTTATGAGCTGGTATTATTTTAAGTGAGAAAGTTAATATACTTCGATAGACATTGTTAGTATCTAGTTAATTTTCTCTTGTTGCTGAGACAAAATTCCTGACATCTAAAGTTAAAGGAGGAAAGGTTTATTTAGCTCATATTTGGTAGATGTTTCAGTCCATAATCAGCTGGCTGCAAGGCAGGGTGGCACCACAGAAGAGAAACAGTTCATAGTGGGCAGAAGGCAGAAAAACAAGAGACAAAACAAGCCTCTTTCTGTCCCCTATATTGTATCCAGGCTACCAGGATTAGGGCAATGCCAAACCAATCTGTAGATTGATTTAGTAATCACCTCCCCTTAATCCTAGAACCCTTAACCCTAGCCCTGCACCATGAATCAATCACACACTTTGTTTCTGACACCTCTTAAAAGCCTCACCTATGACTGCATGAGCCTTTGGTGGGGGACATGCAGACACACACCATAACAGTGAGATACTGCAACACCAAAGAAACATGGTGGTCAGTATGGATTATAGTAGCAGAAGACTGAATGGAAAGTGAGAACATGGAAACAATATATACAGAATTCTTCCTGATGGTGAAGTTGAACATGAAATTAGCGAACTGGAGGGGTAAGACAAAAGAGATACACGTACAGCTTTTATTGGTTAGGGTGGGAAATATTAGAACGTGAGTTCAGGATGTTGAGAATAATTCTTTAGAAGGGTAAATATTGATTTATAAGAGCAAAGCTGGATAGACCATGTAAACAAAGTCTTCAAGAAACCATAAAAGCAGTTGTGAGATTGGTCTCCCTATACTGGAAGAAAAGAGAAAGATCAAGGTTCTGAGCAGAGGTATGTTGCAGTTATTGGTGGGAAGATGAAGGTTTCCATCCACCTTAGTCTTCTGTAACAAAATATCATTGATCAGGTGACTTCAACCAGGGAGATTTATTTTCTCACAGTTCTGGAGACTGGACGTCTACGGTCAAGATATTAGCAGGCCTGACATCTGGTGAGGTTTCTCTCTAGGTTGAGGATAGCCAGTTGCCTTCTGGCTTCGTTCTCAGACAGCAGAGAGGCAATATTCTGCACGTCTTCCCCTTCTTACAAGACCACCAGCCCATGAATTAGAGTCCTGGTAGGGTGGTGGATCATGCCTCCATTGTAGTTCACAGGGAGTAGTTTTGATTGGAAAGTAAGAGAAAATGAAGGGAGTGGGGCACAGCTCTGACAAAGATGAAAAGGAAAGTATGAAAAAGTAGGACCAGGGCTTCAGTTTGAGGAACTGAAGTGGGCACAGGTCTGAAGAGGTAGATGACCGCAACCCACCAACAGAGGACAGGGGCCAGTTTTACAGGATGGGATGCTGTGATGGGCCAGGGACAGGTGGATCATTATCTCAGTACCGGTTTGGAGCAATTTGGCTAGCATGAGATGACTGTTCTTACTTGGGAGGCTGATTGCATCACAGGCAGTCTGTGAAATGCTTTTCCTGGAGCTCAGGCAATTACAGGTTGGGAGACTCTGGGCTCTGATGGGGGTGGGGTCTTGGAACTGGACATTGTAAAAGCTGGTAATTGATGTCTCTGTAAATCCTGAAAATTAGTTACTCTTATCTTGGTGCCCTCAGTCTTGAAGGAGGATGAGGTATGCTATGTAAACTTAGGGTTAATAAAAGGGTTTTTTGGCCAACTTTTAGACAGATGCTTCCTAAGTGACTAACATACCCATATGCAAAGCAGAATTTGACTAGGAGTTTTACAACATGAAGGTCCAGTTTTGTTTTGCTTCCAGCTGCCTATTAGGCATCTGTATGCCCAAGTGAAGAGTCAGTTTTACCAAACATAACTTTTCAGTGCCTGAGTGCCTCAGAAGAAAATATAAATCATGTTTTTAATGAGTCACAGGTTAAGGGCCCAGGAATTGGCTTGCCAGCTTTCCCTATAGCGGCCTCTGACTGTGTCACTACTCTTACAACCTCATGTAAGCATAATTACCTTCCCAAGTCTCCATCTACAGTCACATTGAGGGCGACAGTTTCAAAATATAACGGGGGGGAGGGGCGGAAGGAGCAAAGTTGAGTTCACAGCACCATCTGGACTTGTTTGCTGCCCTAAAGAATGGGGAAACTTCACTGCAGTTTAAAGGGAATGTGTGTGTTGGAGGGAGGGGTGAATTGATGGATGGAGGTGCAGCTGGGATTTGTAAGCTGCAATGTGGTATAAATACTGGTCAGTGTTGGGTGCACAGGGGATGTTGGATAGCTCAGCTCTTCACTCAGCAGTGCACAAAGCTAGTAGTGGGTGAAACCAGGTTCATGATCTTTCCTGGAACCTAAGGGTGCTTGTAAGTAATGGTTATGACAGACTATAAGATAATCTGTCTGAGAAGGAAGTTAAAAGTGAGAAAGTTCTGGAGGATCTGGATTAGTGGTCTTAATGAGGCAACATAAATTCCAGAAGGTCTAGAAAAATCTGACCCTCAAAGTTTGATGGCAAAGTAGTTGGAAGAATGAACGCGGTTAGCTGAGGAGCTCCAGGTGTTGTGCTGGAAATCCATGAGACTGAGTCCAGGAGCTGTTGCTAGTAAAGGAATTCTAACTAAGAAATCCACTAATTGGCATGAGTGACCCAAAGCAACCAAGTGGTCAGGTGTCTTGTCAGGAAAAACTTTTCATCCTATTTTGAAAGGAGATCGCTTTAGATATAAAACTTTCATGTAAGAAAAATGGATCAGCAAAGTCCTTTGAGAAGTTCCTCCTGGGGATTTTCTTTACTGAGTACTATAAAAAATAGTGTAGTGTTTCCTATATTCAGGTTGATACTGGTGTTAAATGTGGAAATAAATGAAAACCTGTTGGAAGTCTCTGAAATGGAACTAACACACCTCTAGCTGGCGTGCACAATGCGTTTCCCTGTTTTTCAGTCCTTGCTCTCAGGTGGATTGCTGGTCAGAACCCATGCTGTATTTCCTTCTATTTGCTGAATCATTGCTCGTGGGATTTGGTGAATTTCATGGAGACAAACATGATGTCTGCCATTGTTATGAATCAACTGGGGCCAGGAGAGCCAACTGCAGCACTGAGCACATTTTCTCACTGAGTTTTTCTCCTGTTCTTTCAGAATCTTATTTTGGTGGGGTTGGAGGTCATGCATTTATAAACCTTACTGATATGCTCCCCAGCATTTGGGAGATGAACTAAAATGCAATTGCTTTGTTGAAAGACCCTATGGAACAGCCATACACTCATCTCCATTTACTGGTCAGGATGACTGAAGAACTATATCCCTTAGAACATTTCTAGAAGAAACAGCAAGATGAAAAAGGCTAGTGTACCACGTGGTATTTTATAAAGATTATTTATCTAAGCTCAAAATTATTTTTCTCCTCTCTTTATCCTATCATCCCACCTACAGAGAATTTTCCTCTCCAGACCCTTAAAATTGATGAAATGCCTAATCTTTAGAAACTCGAGGTAGCCACTGACTTATATGTGATGTGATATCCACTAGAATTATATGTGATGATGATAATGGTCTATAACTGCTGTCCAATATGGTGGCCACCAGGCATATATGTTTACTGATAACTTGGGATAAATTTTTATTTTATTTCATTCTATTAAACCTAAATACATACATGTTGTTAATGGCTTCCTTTGTAGGCAGTACAGCTAACAATCAGTTCAGTTTGTTGAGTACCTGCACTATGCAAAGGAATATAACAGGGGAGGAGAAAGAAATAGAACTTTTGTGTTGATGAAATGTCCAAGGTTCTGGTCAATCAGGCAGAATTGCTAAAATAGACAAGCCTTCTGGAATAATTCAAGAAGAACAGCTTACACTCTAGTCATTAAGTAAGGAAAAATCTGACTCTCGTAGTTTAATGCAGGATCTAATCAAAAGGGATGTGTAATCTAACTCAGTCATATCAGCTCTGCTTGTCAAGTAGGGCACCATTGTCATTATCGATACTGCTGTAAATGTACAAAAACTTCTAGTCAAAGTTTTATGGCATAGTAAACAATCCCCCCAAATCTCTGTGATTCCTGATAACATACATTTATTATTTTCACCCTCAAGTGCACAGATCAGCTGGGATGATTCTGCTTCTGTTGCAGACTGGCTCAGGTTGGCTACATGAATCTGCCATTCTGGGATGAGCAGCTCCCAAGAAGCAGCTCTTCTCTTGGCAGATGGTACAAGAGGCCGAGCCACACCACACAAGCACATTAAAAGCTCTCTTTGTGTTACATGGACAACATTCCATTGGCCAAAGCAAGTTCACCTGCTTCCTACAGTTAAGTCACATGGCATAGGGTATGGGTATACAGTAATTTGTTACAGGGAGAGATTAAAGACTTTGGGACAGCAAACTTCATCACAAATTCTTAGTGCAACATGGATTTGGTCAGGCTATTTTCTCTGAGATTAAGTTAATCCTTCTGTTTAGCTGGTAGATTTTTCTTCCTCCTCCTCCTCCCTGTCCTAAATTCCTGAGTGAAGTCAGTTCTCCTTAGTAACAGCAAAGAACAGACTGAGCACCCAAAGACTCAAGTTGCCTCAGTTTTTAGTACTCAAGCCAAATCCCGGAAGCACCATACTGAGAGAATCAGCTTGGGGACACCTGGGATGTACTTTGATGCAGAAATGCCATCACGAGAATGAATGAGCCACTGTGGATTCAGCAGCACTCTAACTCTGTTGTCGCTGACTATAACCGTACAAGGAGAGCACATAACAAACCTCCAGTATACAAAATGTTATTAGCTTGCCGGTTTAGTGCAGGCTACAATTCCTAACCGAATCCAGCCCTTCACTGTGACATCAGGCAGCTCCCCAACCCCTCCCAGACCTCTCCTAAGGCAGAATAAGTAGACCGTTTACTGTTCCTCTTTATATTACCATCTTTGTTTGCATGCGGGCTTTTTATTAACTGACTCACTCATTCATTTTTTCTTTCCACAAATATTGATCAAGCATTTACCCTGCCAAGCAATGTTTTAAGCCCTTTGGATACTGCGGGGAATATCATAGAAAAATGTGCCTGTCGTGATCCATTGTAGATTCTGGTGGAGGGAAAAAATACCAAAAAAGTGTTTTGAACAATAAATACATAGTGTAATTTTTTTAGGGATAAAGCAAGATATACTGGGGTGTGATCTATCTTACGTGTGATGGTTGGGGAGCTTGTTCTGAGGACGTGACCTTTGAAAAAACACCTGAGTAAAGCGAGGAAATAAAAGAAATGCCAGGAAAGTGTTTCAGGCAAAAGAGCATCGATGACCCAGAGATGTGTGAGAAACATTCAAGGAGCAGCCTGAAAAACACTGGCTAAGGTGGTACATATCAGTCATCCTAGCCTCCAGCAGCCTGAGGCAGGAAGACCACATGTTCAAGGACAACCTGGGCTGCATATCAAGACACTGTCTCAAAGAAATCACCATTGCCAAAAATAAGAGAAAGAAGGAGGATGGAGAGAGATGGTGACAGTAATCAGCTTATGTAGCAGAACTTTGTAGGTTGGGAAGTCGCTGGAACATTTTCAGCAGAGAACGACACGCACCTAACTCTAGAGTGAGGAAGTGCCATTCTGGGACGCTGGGCGTGGCATCTGCCTATTTCGAAGGTGAGCCTATTGTTGTTCCACTGGGCTGGGCTGGACTCTAACTCTGCACTTGTTGTATTTTGGCTTATCATTTTTAGGCTGCGAAGAATGTAAACTTTCTGTAGTCTCCTCTTCTTAATCTGACATATTTTCCAGTGTCTCCTGGTTACTTCTGTTAACTCAATGTAATGTATTTCTCACCTCCCGTACAATAAGATAGAAGTCTGATAAAAATATGTAATTCCTATAGATAGGTTAATTGCATTGTTACTTTGCACAACATTTTGAATAGGGAAGTAGGAGAACTCAAATATACAATGCGATGGGTCTGGCAATTCAAGAATTTACACTGGAAAACAGTTTCCCAGTTGTTTCATGTATACAGACTTTTGCTACCATAAAATTCTCAGTCTCCTGTCTAATACTACTTTAGTGTCCAATATTAATTCATTGAGAAGCTACATACTGATGAAAAGCTATTATATATTCAATGATTTTTTTTTTTTGCATTTCTTTCATATTAATACAACAACCTCTCCATAATATTACTACACATTACCTCTTCAGCACCAGGTGACAGATAATTCCATTTATGTGTCTTAAGCTATGTTACCTTGCTTTAGCAGAATACCACAGACTGAGGACTATGCAAAGGCAAGAAATTTGTTCCTCACAGTTGAGGTTGGGAACTTCAAGACCGTGGCACCAACGTTTGGCAGAGCCTTCGCGTTGCACCGTCCTGTGGCACAAAGGAGAAGACAGGGAGAAAGGGAGCTGAACTTGCTTTTGAAACAAGCTCACGTTTGCAATTAATGATCTACCCCAACAATGATGACAGTAAGCCAATCACACCTTATCAAAGCCTGACTTCCAACAATGCCGCATGGGGTTTAAATTTCTAGGACAGGAGCTTTGAGAAATATATTTGTACCATAGCACCATGCGCTATCCTGGGATCTGAGGAAAAAGACGGAAATTGGGACAGAACCTGGCTCTCCTCCAACTCCTTTACTCTGACACCAGGGACAAAGCTCAATATGCAGAAATATGTTTATAATTTGTGTTACAGAAGCTTAGGTTCTAAGGATGTCCCCCAGTAAATGCAGACTTCTAAGTCAGCATAACAGTGACCTATGGGTTTGATTCAAGTCCAAGAAGTTGGGGGCGGATGGGGTATCATTTGCGGTGCTCAGTACAGAATGAAAATGCAGTGTCCTTCTTCAAAAAGGTGCAGCAGGACCTTGGTACTTGGCATTCATGGTTTCTGGGAGGTGCAGCAAATACCAGCAACAATGGCTACTGAACTAATTGTTCTGGCTGGACCAGGTGCTGAGTCACAAGACAGTTGACACTGACACGTTCTAGCTTGCACATCAGTTACCAAACAAGTACTTCGGGACAAAATTTTGCACCAAATTTAACGATTTTTCAAAGCAGTTGGACACCATGGTTTGACTGTATTAAGAATTTCAAGACAATGACAGCAGACTATTAAGACAAGTGAAGAAGATTTGAAAGAAGATTTGAGCACAGGAATCTGGAAGACCTAAGAAGGCAGCCCTGCGAGGGGCCCTGTCCATGCCACAGTATCTGTGTAATAGCCCAACATGTCCATGGCCATTCAGTAGCAGCAAATTACTAAGGCACCAAGAATTTCTCTAAGTGCCTTTTTTCTAATGCTACATTTAACTTAGGAGCCAGGCATTGCTATCATTCCCATGTGCAGATAAGGTAGCTGAGGGGATAGGTTTATTAATTTGCTAAGATTACAAAGTATAATCAACAAATATGGTGAATGTTTAAAACTGAAAACTATATTACAGTAAAAGACACATTGCTATTAATCGCCCCCATGATAGTCCCTCTTGCTTTTAAGAAAATTTTTATTAGCACATATTTGTTGTACATATTTGTCTTACATATTGATCATATTCACCATATGGAATCTGTACCTGTACATAATACCTTTAGATTCTTCTTTTTCCTCCATTCCCCTCCCCTTCAACATTGCTTGCCTTTCCCATTTACAAAAGCAATTTCCTTTTCGTCTTCTGTTTGTTTCATTCTTCTTCTTTTTCTTCCCCTTCTGCTCCCTGTTCCCCCTCCCCTTGGAACATGTTCTTTCTGTTTCCTAATATTTATCCTCTGTTATACTCCTCCTTTACACTTAGGGTTTCTCACACGAGAACAATGCAGTATTTAAACTCGTGTGTCCTGTGTACTTCATTTAAGATTATGGTCTTCAGGTACATCTGTTTTCCTCCAAATGACTTAGGAGGATCGTTCTTTATTGCTGATTTTATATAAATACCACATTTTCTCTATCTGTTCATCTGCTGATGGGCATATGCTCTGCTTCCAAGATTTAGTAGTTATAAGTTATGCTTCTATAAACGTGAATGTGCATATGTCGCTGTGGTATGAGGCTTTTAACTCTTTTGGGAAGATACCAAGAAGCAGAGGAATAGATACCTGGATACCTAGAAGAGGAATAGCTGCATCAAACAAAACCTCTATCTGTAGTTTTTAATTTTTATTCTACTGAGAGAAAATAAAATAAAAATTTGTAACAAAACAATACAAGAGTAACAGTAGTTAACACGTTGCATATTGTCATCTTCAGAGTAGTTACTCTGCGTATAAGATCTGGGCATAAATATTTTTCCAATGAATATTATCACCAACTTTCCTTTTCAATGAACTAAAAGATACTAATAGTATAGTGAACTTGCACTGTCCTCCCTTTTCCCTTCCTTCCTTTTAGTTTTAGTTTTTTGAAGAGTTTCCATACTGACTTCCATATTGGTTGTATCAATTTACATTCAGTAACAGTGAAGAAGCATTTCTTTTTCCCCATCGTCTTGCCAGTGTTTGCTATGAGTTGATTTTTTTATGATAACTACTTTTTCTGGAGTGAAATGTAATCTCAGTGTAATTTTAATGCATTCCTCCAATGAACAGTGTGATGCTAAACATTTTTTCATGTATTAATTTGCTGTTTGTACTTCTTCATCTAAGAAGTGCCTTTTCATTTCAGATGCCCAATTTTGGACTGAGTTTTTAAATCTGGGGTTCTGATTTTCTAAAACATATTCTAGATATTAGTCCTTTGTCTTAGGAACAGCTGGTAATTTTTCTCCCCATTGCATGTATTCTGTCATCACTCCGTTGGTAGTTTCTTTCAGTGTGCAAAAGCTTTATAATTTGATGTGATCCCAGCTGTTGATTCTTTGTACCAGTTCTTGTGTGTGATAGGGATTTTGTTCATAAAGTCTCACACTACACCTATGTCTTCAAAAGTTTTACCTATTCTTTCTTTTAGCAGATTTAGTATTTCTATTTTAACATTTAGAACTTTTGATCCATTTCAATTTTAGTTTAGTGGAGAAAAAATTGGGTCTAAGATCAATTTTCAGAGTGTGGGAGGCCAGTTTTCTTAGCTCGATTTATTAAAGAGGCTATCTTCCTTCCACTGAAGGTGTTTAGCCCTTTTGTCAAAACGAGGTAGCTTAGTGTGATTGAAGTTTCTTTTGCATTTTATATTATGTTCAGTTGATCCTCAGATTGGTTTTTTGAAAGATTAAATAAAATAAATAAACTCCAAGTAATCTTATCCAAAAAAAAAAGAGATCCAAATCCATACAATTAGGAACAAAAAGTGTGAAATCACAATGGATCCTGCAAAAATGCAGAATATCATTACTTTCTACTCTAAGAACCTACACTCTAACACATGGACAGATTCCCAGGCACATATGAATTATTAATGTTGAATCAAGAAGATGTAAAAATTCTACACAGGCTAACATCAGTCAATGAAATAAAAAAACTAATTTAAAAGAACCCTACCAACAAAGAAAAGCTCAGGTCCTGACATTCACTGCTGAATTCTACAAGAACTTTAGAGAAGATCTATTGGCCCTACTTCTCAAACTCTTTAATGAAATCAACAGGGAAGCAAACTCCCAAAGTCATTCCTGAAAGCAACTATTATCCTGATACCAAAACCAGGGAAGGATCCAAACAAAAAAGAGGACTACAGGCCAACCTCCCTAATCAACATAGATGCAAAAACACTCAATAAGATTCTGGAAAACAGAATGCAGCAAATCATCAAGAACATCATACACCATGACCAAATAGGATTCATCCCAGGGATTCAAGGATGGTTCAACATACACAAACAAACAAATGTAATATATTCCATTAACAGAACCAAAGACAAAAACCATATGATCACTTTGTGTACACAGAAATAGCATTTGAAAAAGCATTTGACACAGTCATTGATAATAAAAGCCCTACAGAAAATTGGAGCGGGACATGTTTATCTCAAACTGAAAAAAACCATCTATGACAAACCAGCAGTCAACATCATACTAAATGGTCAAGAACTGAAAGTTATCACTCTAAAATCAAAAACAACACAAGGTTGCCCACCATCACCACTCCTCTCCTGTTCAATATAGTTCTGGAAACAACACCCAGAACCATTATACAAGAGAAGGAAATAAAAGGAATATAGACAGGAAAGGAAGAAATTAAATTATTATTTTCTGATGACATGATATTCTACATAGAAGACCTCAGAAACTCTACCAAACACTTCTAGAATTAATAACCAAATTCAGCACTGTAATAGGAAACAAAGTCAACACTTGAAAATCAATAGCATTCTTATACATGAATAATAAACTCTCTGAGAGAGAAATTAGGGAAATAATACATTTCACAATAGCACAAAAATTGAAATACTTAGGAATCAATTGAACAAAATAAATGGAAGATGTATACACTGAAGTCTACAGTACTTGAAAGAAGGAGATCAAACAGGATATCACAAAATGAAAAGATATCACTTGTTCTTGGATAGGCAGAACCAATATGAAAGTTGTCATCCTTCCAAAGTGTTACACAGATTTAAAGCAATCCCAATTAAAATACCAACAGCATACCTCACAGAACTAAAAAATAAAATCCTAGAATTCATGTGGAACCAGAAGAGACCTACAACAGTAAAAACAGTTCTGAGCAACAAGGGAAAGGCAGGGAACATCACAACCCTCAACCTGAAGTTATATTACAAACAAATGAACACAAAAAACCCCAAAACCAAAAAACATCCTGGCCCTTGCCCTTGCTTTGAACACACTTATCCCATCGTTCTCATCACTTTCTGAAGCAGTTCCGGAAAACCTCTTTTATGAGGTTTTACAAGGTGTGATAAACTACTATCAAACGCCATCCAAAGGAAAGGTAGGCCCATAAAAACGTTATTGCATGCCTCATTCATTTTATTCAATGGATAGGGCCTCCTGTAACTTTTGGCTCTTCCTCAAAGTTATAATGAACACAAAAGGCAAACATTTTGAATCAATTCAATATATCTAGGCAACCACGACAGTGCAACTAATGACATTCAGGAAAGAAAACCTCTAGAACTGCTTCAAAACATGGCAAGAAAAAGGAAATAAGTGCACTGAAAGCACAAGGGAGTCATTTGAGGGGACTAATGACAATGTGTCTATTACTGAATAAAATCTTAAATTTTGAACATTCACCATGTTTTTCAACTCCAGCTTATGTATAGTTAGTAAAAACGGCGACCCAGGATTCAATCCCATGTGGTCTGACTCCAGAAAGCAGAGCCTTAACTGCTAATGTGGTTCTGTTTCCCTAAAGATATTTGGCTTGTTTTGATAATTCAATGAGAAACTGTTGGCAAAATGTTGATTTCAAACTATAAACATTAATCACCTCCTATGTGTCAGGCTTTGTTGTTGTTGTTGTTGTTGTCTTTTTGAGGCAGGGTCTCACTATGCAGTCCAGGCTGGCCTTGAGCTCACTTTCTAGCCCAGGCTGTTCTCGAACTGATGACGATCCTCCTGCCTCAGCCTCCCAAGTGCTGGGATTACAGGGATGCACCACCACGCCTGACCAGGCATTGTTTCATTGTTTTTAACATTATGATGGCTCATTAAATCTTCAAGGCTTAGATATATGTATAATTTCATATACACACACACACACACACATATACACATATATATACATATATATGAAAATTAAGGAAAGGATACATTAGAAAACTTACCCAAATACACATACAGCAAGTGAATGATCCAGCCAAGGTTTGAACTGAGGGAGTGAATAAAAAGTAATACAAAAATGATACTGCTCGCAAATACTCTACCAGGGCTGGGGATATAGCTCAGTGGAATAAGCGCTTGCCTAGCAAGTGCAGGGTCCTGAGTTCGATCCCCAGTACTGCAAAAAAAAAGCAAATACTCTATCAGCATAGTTAAATACAGTACTTAGTCACTATATAATAAGAAGAGTATTTCATGGCCCTTATAAGAGTGTTTTGATAACATTAAAAAACATTTAGAGTGGATAGGGAATGAAAGATTATAGTTAGAACCAGAAAACATTAAAAAAGTAGGCTCTTAAGTGATATTTACAATTTGGCAAAGGCGGGAAGGAGTCCTCATTTTTTCAGGCTCTGCAATTCATATCTTTTTTAATGATCTTGAAATTAATTTCCCAATAGGATGTAAAGAAGGAGGCCTCCTTTTTGTCAGTTTTCTATTTTCATATTAATTAAATTTGTCACAAGGGTAATTGTTAATATTCTTCAGCCACTAACTGCTCTTCTGCCCTCTGCATTGTGCCAAATACACATGCTGCCCAAAACCCTTTCGCAAAGGGAAAGCCTGGGCCAGCAGTGGTTTGTGTGGTGGGACAGAGAGATTGCAGGTAAAGGCTGATTCCTTGTGAAAACTTATATAGTACGGTACAGTTTCCTCCATCTTCCCCTGCCAAGTGTGTGCTCTATAAGCTACCAAGACACAGTCCAGAAACCAAACCCCAAAGGATGTTTCCAAGTTTATTGCCCGTGAGAGAGCATTGATGAGCTATTGAACATTAGCCATTACAGATAATGAAATCACCTTCTTCTGCTACCAGGAGGTGGAATCGAGCTACTCTTCATGCTACCTGCGGCTTCTACTAAAGCCCCCTTAGAGGGAAATTATGTGCATCCAACAAAGAGTGACTGAGAACCTCTTCATGCAGCATGGGAGAAACATAGAGGAACCAAATCTTAACTTTCTCAGAATCTGGTGATAGAAAAAGGCACACACTCTGGTATCTGATGAATCCCATGAGAGATGTGACAGAAATGTCCAAGGCAGAGAAATTCCTTTTACCAGGGGTTTCAGAATGTTGCGTGGATCCATGCAACAGCTAAAAGAGCTGGTGTCATCCATGCTTTGGGCATTTTCTTAATTTTCCCAGGTCATTCTCATTCCGTTTGAAGCTTATAAAACTATTTTCATACTAGATACCATCTGTGCTGTTATGGTTTGTGTCTGCATGTCCCCCCAAAGCCTCATGCCGCCATGGGCGGTGTCTTGGTTACTTTTCTGTTGTTGCTGAGACAAAATACCCAACACCCAAAATGAAGGAAGGAAAGGTTTATTTAGCTTATAGTTTGAGGAGGTTTCAGTCCATACTTGGCTGGTTCTGAGGCAGAGTGGCACATGGCAGAGGGCAAGCTGTTCATGGCAGCAGAGCACAGCAAAAACAACCAGCAAAAGGGAAGAATGGCTGCAAGCAGCCTCCTTTTCTCCCCTACATTGTAAACAGCCTACCCCCACCCAGGGGGCGTGTACCTCTCACATAACCTCCATGCCCTCCACTTCCACAGGCTCGGGATGTTTAGTAAGCACCCCAGCTTCCTGCTGAATCACTCAGTTAAACCTCCAGATTCCCCAAGTTGACACAATGTGTCAACTATAACATTCCACCCCTTGTCAACTTGGGAATCAGACACATTTCTTCAAACCAGTTTCCAGATGCAAAGACATGCTTATATTAAAACCACAACATTTTTCCCCCACACAAATGAAAATTAAACACCTCTAACATTTAAAGGCACAAAATAAACATTACCATTCCAAAAGGCACCAACAGGGTAATATAGAGCATTGAGACCAAAGCAGTTCCAAAATCCAGCAGGGCTTCTGGTGCAGACTCTTCGGGTTCCACCTGGGACTTCATCCTAGATTCATCAGCATTTCGTCACAGACCCAACAGCCCTTGATACGGACTTGCACGGACACTGCGGTGAGCTCCAGGCCCCAGGCCTGGGCTGTCCAATCTCCAGTGTCAGACACCCTCTGCACACTTCCTCATCTAACCCTGTAGCTGACCATTGTAAGCCAAATAGGTAATTTGTTGTACATTTGTATATCTTGTGTTAAACCTGTTTCTCTAGTAAACCCTGACTGATACAGGTGGGCTTTTAGTGTGTATGACTGATCCATAGTCCAACACTGGGTTTATGGGTGTGAGTGCTACACCTGCCCTGGGGCAGGTAGTTTGCATATGCAAGGGAGAGAAAGAGGTGGCTTGCCACTGCTCCTCCCCTTTGCACTTTTTGCTTTTGCTATCTTCTGCCATCTTGCATCTCTCTTGGGTACCTTGGACACCCTGAGAGCTCTGAGTGCTCACATAAGAGGCCAGCTACCCTGTGACACCCCCACCAGAAAGGCCACCACTCAACCCTCCCTCCAGTGACTGACTGTTCAGTGGCCCTCAGCCT
The DNA here is from genome assembly GCA_004027595.1 of Dinomys branickii. Lineage (NCBI taxonomy): Eukaryota > Metazoa > Chordata > Mammalia > Rodentia > Dinomyidae > Dinomys > Dinomys branickii. Next base: position 33,489 of record PVLD010013276.1, on the reverse strand, counting down.
TCAGGTAGCCTAACCAAGACCTGAGACATGGGATCTCTAGTTTGGTAATTCCCAGCCACCCCAACTGCCACTGATTATGGCCGAGTGAGCTTAGATACCACATGGCCTAGGAGATGTGTCCCACTGAGCCTCTCTAGAATTCCTGATTGATAAAACTATGAGAGATAATAAAATGGTGGTTTTTAAGTCACTAAGTTTTACAGTTAAATTATCAAAGAACAGGGAACGTGGGAACAAGAACCAATCAGACCTTTTAGAAAACCTCAATTTTGTTTATGGCTATAAAACATAACGGATGATATGCAACGTATAATTGACTGCGATACTTTACAAATAAGAAAACTGAGGTCTGAAAAGTAAAGCAGCCTTTCGGGATTGCTTTTTTCTCTTATTGCTCTTTTTTCTCATTAATTTCGACTAGTCTCAGAATAAATGAGAACAATTACTAATTTTATCCTCAAAGTCATTAACAGTATGAATAACTGAAACATCTGGGAAGAGCAGATGCACAGAAGGAAGTCTCTGCCTGACTGTAACCCCACTGCCTGGTATCAGTGAATTACTATTGAACAAGAAACGAATGAATGAACACCTCTTTGAGTAAATGGAGAGTCCTGCTTAAAGGTAGCTCAGTGTATTTTTACATCATCTCCCTGAGCTTTCGTAATTAATCTATCTGACCACACAGCCTTTGCACAGAGGACACCCAGACAGCCAACTAGAAGGCTAATGTTCATGTCAAAGTCTGTGACAACGGCTTCCTGGAGACCAGAGGAGCTGTTCCTGCCAGAATCCCAGCTCTTACAGAGAAAGTAGCTTTTCCTGGAGGCATCATCTGTCTGTATTTATGCCATATGTGCTCTTTAGCGCTGCTCTTCCTCGACAGAGGGCCTGCTGGCCAGGTAATAATTCACACCAGCAGAGGCTCGCTTTTTTTTTTCCCAATGAGTAAATTCATTCTTTGCGATCATTTTGTGCCACCTTGGAAGCCAGCCATTTGGATTGAAGAGCCAAAGGCATCTCAGTAAAGGAAGGAATATGTGAGGTGTTTCTTGGTGTCCTCTGTGGGCACACAGTTAATACAGGAGCCTGGAAATGACATGGGTCGTGCTCAGAGCAAACTTATATTCTGCATAGAGGAGCCAAGTACCCCCAGTGCTGTTTCTCCGAGACAGTCAGTCCTCTGGAGACAGACGGCACAGAAGGAAATAGCACAAAGTCTGCTGGTCACAAGCTAGGAAGGCCCTTCTTCAGGTCCCCAGCCAAGCTCACCCTCGTTTATGCCATAATTCATACTACAGCAAAACTTCTAAAAAAGCAGTGCCTACCAACAGCCTTGGACAGGAAGTTGGATTTGGGGCCTAAGTAGTGAGGCGGGGGTGAGGGGGATGCTACGGCTAGATTTCATTGGCTGGGGTATCCTGAAAGAGACCCTTGACCTTTTGACCTTTGGCTCCCCTGGAGGCAGAGTCTGCAGCTGTCCAATCTCCTAGGCTTTCCCCCAAGAAGCAGAGCTCTGAGGCCCCTTGTGCGTGGACAATGTGCTCTTATCCAAGAGGGACAGGATGGCTTCTTCTGGGGAAACAGTCCAGGGCGCCTGTCTTTCAGGGTAAATTACTGAAGCACAGCCAAACCACAAAAGTCAACTACTAAAATAGTCTCAGACAGACCCTTATATAAAAAATGTGGGTCGAGAGAGATACTGGAGTTTGTGGTGCCCAGCTCCCATCACTGCCGGCCTCCTCACTCCCAGCACTGGGAGGCTAAAATGATGCCGCCTAGCAGCTGAGCCTGGCCAGGCCTCAGCCTGCCAGACGCCAGCTCCCCGTGCCAGTGAGGACGCTCTGCTTATCCATTAGGCAAGTGTTCACCGGAGCCAAGCTAAACGCCAGACGCTGTGTGTGCGTTGGGAAGTGCAGTTTGCCCACAAACCACACATGATTTCTGCCTGTGTGGATGTGAGTCTCTCGGGGAGGAAGGGGATGCTAATCCATGCCGTGAACAACAGACAGCTGCAACTGTGAGAAGCGCTAGGGAAGTAGTGGATAATTACATAAAAATTAAGGATTTGACCCCGCTGAGGAGCCCTAGTGAGTGAACTTGGAGTAAAAGAAATTTGAGCTAAGACTTTGGAAAAGGCAAATAGAGGCTTATAAATGAAGGGTATAGATTCCAGCCAGACAAACAGTATATTCAAAGGCCCTGAGTCAGACAGAACCTGATGAGCTGAAGGGACAGAGGATGACTGGTGAAGTTGGAGAGGAATGGAAGGTGGGAGGGTGACCACGTGGAGCCCTGTAAACCGCCTTCAGGTTGGCAGTTACAGATACGTGAAGTCAAATGGCGGTAGGCATCAGCTCCTGCATGGCCCAGTGGAGCAGCTGGCTTACTTGACTGTGAGGAAACTGACCCCCGCACTTGGATGAAGGGCATCAACTCTGGCCGCAGTGAACCTTGCAGAACTCAGGTTCCTACTGTGCCCTTCCTATCTCCCAGTCCCTTCCAATCCCTTTCTAGCTTCTCCATCCCAAATACGCCTGCCTGAGCCAACATGCTGATGAGCCAACTTCCTTCTGACCCTGTGCTCTTCCCCACAGCTTTCCTCTTCTCTCACTCTGGCCTTTGAGGGAAGCCAGACTGTCCTCTGAGGACCCAGCTTCTCACGTGGCCGCCTCGAACCGATGACCACTTCCAGCTGCAGGTGTCACAAGTCCAGGCAGGAGAGCTGGAAAGGGTCCTTACCTGCAAAGCTACCCCCACTGTTTGCTTCCCCAGCTCCTCTTGTCCAACGCTGTGTTCCTTGGTGATGAGAGCTGTCTTTCTAGGCACTCTCCCCTTCTGCTGCTGCTGCATCCACCGACCTGCCACTCCTTTTCCCTTCTGAGGCTCTGCCTCTGTTCACTCTTCCTCCTACATCCTTCTAGGAGAGCCACCCCACACGCTTGTCCTCATCCACAACAATGATGCTTACTTCACTACCCTACCCCAGCCACTGGTCTCAAGGTCAAACCCGGTCCTGTCAGCAGCAGACACTCCACCCCCTGACACTGGGCCCTAAATGGCATCACTCCTCATCTCTCATTGCCTATTTGATTTTCCCCATGGGGCCATTCTCTGGCTGCTCAGCCTCTGGACACTCCTTTCTTTCTCCACCTAATTCTCAGCCTGCCTTCACTGCCCTCTCTACACATGTTAGATATCAAGATCCATCGCTGTATGGAGAGTGCTGATGTAGTTGTCTCTCGGGAAACATCAAGTTGTAATAAGAGGCTAAAAGACTGTGAAACAGACCTCTCTATAGGAGTCCTCAAGAATTGGTTGCGGGCTCTTTAAGTCCCACAGGCCCTCCAAGGAAGAACCGAAAGGGAAAAGAGCAGTTGTCTGAGAGGCTTTCTGCAAGGAGCAGTTGGTTCTTGCTGTCAGTGGCCAGGCAGAGAGAGCGTCACCCTCTCACTGAGTTTGGCTGAGGGCGCCTATACAATGCTGCTCCAAGAACTTGCGTATTTCTGGCATTTGGGATATACATAGAAGAACGTAACTTTTATTAACAACAATGACTAAAGGAAGAAGGAAAATGGCTGCTTTTAGGAAAGAATAACACCCCTGTTCAATGGCACTGTGATAACATTGGCCTGTGCTTTGGGAGTTTAGAGCAACATCAATTACCAATAAGTATCTTGTGGATGAAGTGTGAGCCCTGGAAATAAAGAGAAAGACCAGAGTCACACATCCAAGTAGAATACCTGGGACTTTGTGTGGAGTGGGCCAACATCCATGTACCAGGACACGTACCCCCCTTATAAACCTGCCCTGAAAGAACAGTAGTTGGAGGGGTTTGGTAACAAAATCCCCAAAGAGCCTACATAAATGCCCATAAGAAGAGATTAACATTAAGCTTCTGCTACTCAGAAACCTCTTTTGTCATCCAGTGAAACCCACTTTTTAGACAGATTCTTGCCATGTAGCTCAGATTGACCTTCAACTCACCTTCATCTTGGGCTAGCCTCAAACTTGTGATCCACGTGCCTCAGCCTCCCAAGGGCTAACATGACCGGTGTGTGCTCCCACACCTGCCTGAAATCCAATCTCTTAATGGGGCAGTTAATATTTCTTCTTAGTACTAGCACCAGAAAGCATGAGAATTTCTGCAGAAAGTAAACCTAGCTGAACAGATGAGTATCCCAATGAACTGGTGATCACTGGGCCCTCAATACTACACCAATCTCACAATTCTCTACTTATCTTCTGCTCTCCAAAAACACCATTTCTTACTGCTTTGTCCTTTCTTAACCTGTGAGTTTCTATCTATACCCTTCACTCTTCATGGATGTCCTTCCTCAAACGTGACCAAGATTTATCACCATCCATATCATTTTCTCCTCTTCAGTGTCCATGCAGGGCCTCTCTGAGAGGCCAGACCCCATGCTTCTCCTTGCGCCACTATCCTTGCTCTTCTCAGAACCACTGCTGTCCTCTCTGCATTCTCTCTTGGTCCCTCTTTCTCTGGTGAACTCATCTTACCATCATTCAAGCAGGCTCAAAAGTTTCCCAACCTACAAAAGCAAGTGAAGAGAACAAGCTTCAAAGGAGATGTGACCCGCTTCTCAATTCCAATTCATACTTAAACAGTGATGGCCACACACTCTGGTCCTCTCCAGGCTTACCTCCCATTCTTTTCATATCTACTCAGAGCCTGACTGACAAAACCATTGTGCCAACTTGAGAATTGAGAAGTTTGGAAGCTTAACTGACAGCAGGGGACCAGGGCCCACACTTTGTAAACATTCTCAGCCTTTGCAAGAGGAGGCGTCAGAGATTGTGCGGGCAAATAGCCTGCATACTCTATAAGGAAGAAAAAGAGGCTTGCTTCTCCCTGCCCCTTTTTGCTCTTGCTGCTTTTGATGTCTTCTGCCACCTTGAACTTGTTGCCCCTGTGCCATGCCACCCTGCCTTGGAGCCATCTGATTACAGACTGAAACCTCCTCAAAATGTGAGCTAAATAAACTTTTCTTTCCTTAACTTTGGACATCAGGTATTCTGTCTCAGCAGTGAGAGAAAAGTAACTAAGACAACCACTGTGGTGGATTAACTGATGATCAATTTGCAACACCCAGCAGAACTCAATCAGCATGGTGCTGGGTGTGGAAGGCCGACCTGAGGATTGTTGCCAGTGGCATAAAAAGAGAACTCAAGGGGAAGATGGTGTGCTGATGGTGGTCTTCATGGAGAAGCTTGTCACATTGGTTTTCCTGATATGAACTTACCCGCTCTCATCATCAGAGGAACCCCAGACCATGCTGTTGCTGAAGACAGCCAAGGTTCTCTTTGGGGGAGCTCTGGTCCTTACTTTGTTGCTTCCTGGCTCCAGTGCCAATCCCTCAGCCCACTAGCACAGATCTTTCATCCCACTGGTGCAGACTTTCTAGCTCCCACTGCTGACCTTTGTGTCTTCCCAGTGTAGATCCTTGATACAGACTTGCATGAGACATTGCCCTGGGCTCTAGGTCTTCAGCTGGACTCACATAGGACATTGCTGTAGGGTGTAGGTTCTCAGCTGGATTCTTCTGGTCTCTAGTGTATGGACAGCTTACTGGCACTCTTCTGCATTTGATTCTTTAGGGAAATATTATAAAATAACCCTATGAATTATGTGTCCTGTATTAAATCTATTCCCTTATAAACCCTGACTATAACAACCACCAAACCACCTAACCATTCTCCATATCAGTTCAGAATGAATAACCTCAACAAAAATTGAGCTTTCATCACTTTGAGTTATTGACATTCCCTTGTTCATTTGTTCAGCAAATATATGTTGGATCTTCTATTTTTATGGTAGTTATCCAGGTACAGGTGGGATATTTGCTCCCTGGTGGAATGTAAATTCTTAAACATTATATCCTCTTGACATAAACGTTGTCCCAATCTTCTGGTCTTTATTCTATTTCCAGACCACTCCTCAATATTCCTTCTTTATTTGTTCTCCTTTGTTCAACCTTCAAAGGTTGGTGTGATTGCCCCCATAGTACCATTGCTAGGCCTCTTTTCAGCCCTTATGGTGTCCTCATGCATTAACTTACAAGCCAGAGACTCTCATTTATGTCAAATTCAGATCTCTCTATAGAGAGTTTTGATCTCTATATTGATCAAGCTTTGATCTCTATATTGAATAAGCTTCCTTCTCTAAATCCAGTGGCCTCCCTTGCTGCATCCAGCACAGCTCTTGAAATTCCCAGGGGGAGGACAGTGCAGGATGAAGAAATACAAGAGTCAGAATGCAGAAAGCTGAGGCCAGGTGGTGGTGCTCTCTCTCATGATGGTAGAAAAGGAACTGCCCAATGACTGCAGCTCATTTATTTATACAATCAGCAAGAGATTGATAACAAGTGAAGGCCCTCTTCTAGTGGGAGAAAGGAACTGTCTAACAACTACTTTGTCTAGCTTGCTTCGGGTGCTCCCTGTTCTTAGGCTGGCCTTGTGTCAGCCCCACATGTGTGACGGATCTCCAGCTCAGCCACTCCCCACACTCCCTCATGAGCACACCCTGTTCTACATTTTCAAAACTGATCCTGTCTTGTTCTCAGAGGTATGCTCCTTCCACAGCAGTTCTCATTTCAGGAAGAGGTACTCCCCATCGCCCCACTAGTCACTCTGAGAACTGACACCACCCAGATGCTGCCACCAAGTTTACACCGCAGCTCCCCCGCCCCCACACACAAGCAGCCACCAAGTCCTGCTTACTTGACTCCTGAAAACACAGCACCCATTCACTTTTCCCATCTCTGTGGCCACTAGCTGAGTCCACTGAGTGGCAGCTAGAGCTCCTTGCAAAAGGCACAGAGCATATGATGAGCTCTCTGCCTTTGTTTCAGGGAGGTGGGCATGTGGGTGAAACTACGTCTCTTGTTAACCTTGGTATAATCTGTAGATGCATCCTTTGCCATAAGATACCCCATGATAAAAACGTCTCTTGCACGTGCCAGTGGCAATTCCTTTCTCTGCTCTGGATACCATGCTGGCTTTCGTTGCAGAGACAGATACACACAGAACTGTGTGACAGCTAAAGTCATTCTCTGCCCAAGACTGTTGGTAATAAACCCAAAGGCAGCTGACCCTGGAACGGATGCCATGTGGAGGGTCCTGATTTATTCTTCTGTCTCAAGCACCTCACCCCCATTGCCTGATCAAAGAGAAAATACTCCCTGCTGGGCCTCCAGAGTGCTGCCCAGATATTCCCTCAAACACCGCTCTTTCCATCTGCCCCTCTGTGTTTTCCTTTCTACCTCTTTCTGAAGTCTCTGCCTCTCTATTTGCTGGGTATTATTCCTTAAAAGTCAGCATGTCCCACAGCCCTTCATGCAACTAATCTTGAAGCCTTCTGGGGTCTGCAGTTAATCAAGGCCATTGTCCTCTCGGCTCTTGGGTAGAGGAAAAGGTCAGTTTCGGACCCTCAGGGTTGGGAAGGAGAGCAACATCTGGATTTCATTTTGTAGCTTTCTCCATGAAACTATAAAACAGACCACCACCACCACCACCACCAACAACAACAACAACAAAAATCCCCAGACAAGTAAACTTAAAAGAAAGCATTTGACCCAGTGAAGATTAATGTTGTTCCCAAAACCTTACGGACATTTCCTTATTTATATTTCTCCTTCAAGCAGAAATTTGAGCTCATTTTGCTATGAAGGTTTTGCTCCTCTCTTGAACCTGGATTCCAGAAAAAAAGCTTCTTTCCTTAACTGGACCAGGAAGTCAGACTCAATCCCTCAGGCATGAAGAGTCCATTTCCGAGGCCACTTCTCTGTAGGGTATTATTGCTCACAGACCGTGTATTCCTCATACTCCCCTAATCCTTCCATTGGGTTCCACCATCACCTTGGGTGAATCCCCTCCTTCTCCAAGCCTCAGTTACATCTTGTCCCTGAGGACCACAGGCACAGCACTTTCTGCATGAAGCATTCTTTCTTCACTCTCCAATGGGCTCTGTGAAAGGGAGCTAAAGAGATAGTAGCTTCCTCAGGATCGCACAGCCCTATCACCATATCCTAACTCAGGAGGCTTGAACTGAAAAGATGGGGATTGTGAAATACATCTATGCGTTGCTTTAAAAATCCTGATTTTCACAATATCAAGATAAAATCAAGATTAGAAAGACCCAGGGCTGAGGATATGGCTCAGAGGCATAGCATTTGCCTGGCAAGTGAGAGATCCTGAGGTCGATTCCTGGTCCCCCAAGAAAAGAAAGAAAGAAAAGATTGGGAAGACCTGAGAGTTAGTCAGTCCAATGACAGAGTTCTTAAGTGGCTTGCTGAGCTTGGATTTTTCCCCCCATTTCTGGCCAATTTCTACATAAATAGCAATGTTTTGAATCCAGTTTTCTCTCTTTCTGTCTCTCTCTCAATTTAAGGCTAGTCATTTAGTTGTTGTCATATACTATTACTTTGGAAATAGGCTAAGGGTAACTTGCTGAAATGGAAAACCTCTTTCCATTTGTGACTAAGACTAGCTGTTCTCAGAGATGGCATGGGCACTGTCTTCAACTCTGAATTATAGTCAGCATGGTTTTTATAGTTCAGAGACCCACCCCAGCAACACCAATCTGTGTGTGTGATTGTTTACAATGAGGAGGTGGCATGAATCAGGGTGTATTTCCCAGGAATTTAGGAATTTTACACTTGATTTGGTCACTGACTTATAAGGTTTGTTGGGCCAGGTCACTAAACATCTTCTAGCTCCAATGTAGGCAGTAGAAATTCAGCAGCTTCAGAATCTTATTTTCATAATAAAGATGAGTGTCTTGTACTCATTTTCACAGAAAGAACCACAGTACTGGACCAGAATACCATGGGGATTCAATGCCTTCCATTTCACAAGCAGCTCTAAGGTCCTGCAGTCCTTTTAGATGACGCACAACTTTTAAATAATGAATGAATAATCGTTCTTAGAAGCTCGATGCCATCTCACCACTGACTTTGTTTTCTTCATTCAGTGCAATAAGCCCAAATTGAATGTTGAACTGCTGTTCAGTGAATGTTGAGTCTCACAGGGAAGTTCTGAGCATCTCTTTGATGTCGGGAGGACGCTGTTCAGAATAACTCTGTAAGAGAGCAGCACCAGTGTGTTTTGTGCAAACGACAACGTGAGGAGGCTGGTGCAGCATGAAAGTCAGCCCTAAGGTGAGGGAAAATGACACCTTAGAGACAGGCAAGTCGGTGCTCTGAAGCAAGGTCACACTATGCTCTCAGGGCGGCCAGGAGAGTCACCGAAGGGTAGGGTGGGCTGAGTATCAAGGAGCAGAGATTTTTAAGAAGAGGATTGCAGGGAGAGGGTCTCATGGAACCCTTTTAGCATTTTAGAAAGGAAGTGGAGAAAAACACATTTTGGAAATGTCGTGCTGTTAGGTGTACTCCCGAGGCCCCAGAGATATTTTAGGGAACTGATGTGGACTTGGGGGAGGAGTACTATGTGTGAACCCCTCTTCTGCTGTCTCTTGTCCCATACTGTCTTCTTGGGGGCAACTATGTGAGAGGCAAATTATTATTCTGGAATGGAAAGTGGATGTCTTTCTAAGATCACTCACTTTCAATCAATATTCCTAATATCGGCACCATGGTGTGGCCCTTGTAAAAGAATCAAATGCCTCTCCCACTGTAACCTCAGGCCCCAGCCTCACCTTCTTGTAACTGGAGGGCCTAGGTTCTTTTTATAGAACTAATTAGGTTAATTTGTACATTTTGGAGATACATAATTATCACATTCATCATAGGGAATCTCTACCTGTACACAATATATCTTGATTCTTCCTTTTTCCCCATTCCCCTCCTTTCAACCTTTCTTCTCCTCTTTATTTACAAAAGCTTTGATTCCGTTTTTTTCTTTCTTTGCCATGGCCACCAGTTCTCCTTCCCATTTGAACATTTGCTTCCTATTTCACAATAGCTATTATGTAGTTTGGTCCTTATTTACACTTTCCATTTCTTATACCAGAGAGACAATACAATTTCTACACATATGTGTCTAGTTTATTTCGCTTAAGAGTATGGTCTTAAGATGCATTCATTTACCTAGAAATGTCTTGAATTTATCCTTCTGTGTGGTTGAGTAGTACTCCATTATATTTTTAAAAAAAACACCTCTTTATCCATTCATTCATTGATGAGAATTTGTTCTGTTTCCAAGATTTAGCTATTACAAACTGTGCTGCTGTAAATGTGGGTGTGCATCTGTCACTGTGATATGATTCTTTTAATTATTTTAGGAAGATACCAAGAAGGGGAATATCTGGGTCAAATGGAACCTCTAGTCCTAGTTTTTTGAGAAGCCTCTGTACTGATTTCCACAGTGGTTGTACCAGTCTACATTCCCACCAGTAGTGAAGAAGGTTTCTTTTTCCCCACAGCCCCTTCAGCATTTGTTACTGGTTGATTTCTTGATAATAGCCATTCTTTCTGGAGTGAGATGGAACCTCAGTGTTGTTTTAACTTGCATCTCTTGAATGACCAGTGATATTGAACATTTCTTCATGTATTTATTTGCCTTTGTACTTCTTCATCTGACAAGTGGTTATTCATTTCAGATGCCCATTTTTGAACTGTGTCTTCAAATTTGGAAATTCTGATTTCTTTGAGTTCTTTATATATTCTAGCTATTACTACTACTTAGTCCTTTGTCTGAAAAACACTTAGCAAAGATTTTTTTCCCACTCTATGGCTTGTCCCTTCACTCTGTTGGTGATTTCTTTTGCTGTGAAAAAGCTTTTTAATAAGATTATTTCCCAGTTATTGAGTCTTTATAATATTTCCCATGTGATCAGGGCTTTTTGTAAAGTCTTCACTATAACTATTTTTCAAGAGTTCTACCTAGTCTCTCTTTCAGTAGATATAGTGTTTGTTTTAATATTTACATGTCTGATCTATATGAATTTTAGTTTCGTGTAGGGTGAGAGACATGGGTCTAGTTTTATTTGGCATGTGGAAAGCCAGTTTTTCCAACACCATTATTGAAGAGGCTATTTTTCATGCAGTGATGTTTGCTCTTTTGTCAAAGATCAGGTGATTGAGTGTGTTTGGAGTTGTTTCTGCTTCTTTTAACCTGTCCCAACAATACTCAGGTCTGTTTGTTTTGTTTGTTTGTTTATTTGGCCAGTACCATTCTGTTTCTATCACGGTAGCTTTGTAGTATAATTTCACATCAGGGATTGTGATGACCTATCTTGCCTTTGTTGCCCAGAATCACCTTTGCTAGTCTAGGTCTCTTCAGGTTCCAACTGAATTTTAGGATTGTTTTCTCTAATGCTGTGAGGTATGCTTTTGATATTTTGATTGGGATTGCATTTGAGTGAAGACTGCCTGAAGCTGTTGAAGATTTGCTAGATTAGAATCCCTGGGGATGCTACCCAAAAATCAGCATTTCAGCAATTTACATGCTTTCTGCACACTTGCTTTTGAGACTTGAAAATGATGACAGATACTGTGCTAGCAATCAAATTAGAGATTTGGCTCAGTGTCTTTAAGCCCAGGTGGCCCTTTGTTTTTTCATGAAAACCTCCTCCTGTTATGCACAACATGACTCCAAAAGCTGACATTTGCTTGCTTGCCATGGATGGAGAAGAGTTCACATCCAGCACTTGTTGATCTCTTCATTGCTCTTTTCTAAACCACTGAAGTTTTTGGTCCAAGGTGCGTGCCATGGAGAACTGTTGTGTCCCCCAATTTCATCTGTAGAAACCTAATCACAAGGTGTTCTAATGAGAAATGGGGAAGTAATTAGATCAGGGATACAGCCCCTCTAAAAGGAGCCCTAGAGCTGCCTTACCCCTTATACCACACAGGAAGTCAGAGAGAGAAGGAAAAGACCCTTCTCAGACATCAAATATGACATCATCTTGATCTTGGACTTCTAGCCTCCATAAGTATAGGAATAATTTTGTTGTTTAAAAACCACCCAGTCTGTGGTATTTTGTCATACCAGCCCGAGTTGCTTCACACAGTATGCTTGTTTATGTACCCTGTGGACTGAAATGTAATTTTTCACTGTGCTTTATATTACTGGTGTTGTTTGAACCCCATCAACTGTGAGTATGAAATTATTAAAACCTCACACTTAAACTCTCATTATAACCCTGTTCTGGCTTCACTATAATAAGGTAATTCTGTTAAGTTTAAAAATAAGGAGATCAAAACAGCATTTTTCTTTTGTTTTTTCCTCTGTTTGATATGCTTAGAGATTAAAAATGTATGCCTGGCCTGAATAAAAGATAAGGTCAAAATAAACTCTAAGCCTCAACAGAGATAGTCATAACTTTCAAGAAAATGAATTTAAACAAAAATCAGCAGCCTATCTTCAGCACCACAAAAAAGAAATAAACAATTCAGAACCACAGCCTGTGCGTTGGTAACAATTATTATGGGTATGGATGTAGTCATTCATTATAATTTTCTTTAATCTCTTGTCTATTTTGGCTTCCTTTCTTTTATGTGAAAATTTTCTTTACTTTCTCACATTTCTGTCCAAGACGTATTTCCCTTTCTAAACAGTCAAATCCATGTCTATCAATTCAAAGCTGCCTCTCAGCCAGAAATTCCACTTGGTTCTCCAGCAAGGCACTGATAATGAAGTCACAAAGATGACTTGGAGGAAAACCAGGAGAGGTTGAGTTTTTTCTGGTCTCCCTGGTCTGAATCACATATCTGACATGAAGTTGTCATGTGATATAGGACTCACCCACTTCTCTATGGACATCCCAACATTATGAGGCTGTTTCCTGGGACATGACTAATGCTGACTGAAAAATTCACTTACCCCCTGAAGTAAACCATGAAATGAAGAAATAAAAGTGTCACCCAGTAGAATCCACCCATCCATGGTTCTTCTTGGCACCAACACAGGCAAAGAAACACTAGGGAAGCTCCACTCAAGACACATAGCAAAACTTCCTTAATATCATCTCCAATTTTGCATCACATCAGAGCAGTTCCCTCCAAGATCCCCTTTCCTCCCTCAAAACTTTGTTGCCCCATCTCCCAAATCCAGCAACAAGTTGCCTTTTGTCTCCTACACCTGTCATTCACCATTCCTCACATCTTCTTCTCTGAACTACCTCTCCATCTTCCCAGATAGAACCCAACATATAGACATTTACCCTGTGACATAGATATAATTCAGTAGTTTGTATATAGGTTGCAATGTCATGTTGGATTTCTAGAGTGTGACTGGAATTTTCTTAAATGCAATATTAATGAATTAAGAGCTAAGATAGTACTTGGTTATCCCTGGCAAAAGTCAAGGGAAAAGCTAGAGACATTGACATACTTTCTAGTTAGTATAAATTTCATGTTCCGGAAACATTTCATTTCTAGGAAATGGGGATGGAGCCTGTAGGAGTAGGGATAGCCTGAGGTGCTGAGACCTCAAAGATGACATTAGTGGCATGCAAGGCAAATTCATCGCTCTAGGGGACCTGCGGTTTGCCCAGGAATTCTTTCTCCTGTTCTGCTTCCCTTCTCCTTGTTTCAGTATTCAGTAGGGATTACACGTGACAGTAGCCGGGGACTCTACTTTCTTCTCACACAGAAGCTGAAAAAAAAGCTGGGTTTGACTTTATTCAGATCTGCCTTATACTCTCAATAATTTGTCTTTATTTTTACTTTTACTTTATTCTTTTATTTTTGCTTTTAGAACTGGAAAATTAGTCATAAAAAGATTAAAACCATCTCTACATGGTTACTTCCTTGCCTGGATGAAATCATTTTTGTCTTTATGTCATTAATTTTAGTGTTAAAGAAACGTAATCGTCCCCATCCTTAGAAAGGAATGCCAACACATAAGTCCTCCTCCTCCTCCTCCTCCTCCTCCTCCTCCTCCTCCTCCTCCTTCTTCATTTCAATTATATCATAATGATAGCTCATCTCAATCTTAAAAGTTACATTTTGGAACTAGTTACCCTAGTCTTCTATTGTATAAAGTAATCAAGCCTACACCCTAGCCTTACAAAATTATGGAAGTAATCAAAACACATCTAAGAGTACCCAGAAAGTGCTGATGATACAGTAAATATTAGTCATTACCGCTTGCCCACTCATCACCTTCCCCTGCTGCTGTCCCCTTCTGGGCAGCAGACTCCGCCTGTCAGAATGGGGTGGGTGAGAAGAGGCGGGACCGCTGTGGGTCGCTGTGGTGCCAGCCCCTCCCCTGTCCTCAGTCATGGACTCCAGGATGGACACACGACACAGAGTCCTCCCCTGTGTTTTCCTGCTGCGGTTCAGTTGGATCATTATAACCCTGGGGTGGACCATGGCCATGTCTCCGTGCCTAACTGTGATTCCAGTGGATGAAGCAGAGCACGCGGAATAAACAGTACAGGTGGGTGCTGAGGGACCCCGTCCTCCCTTCATGTCTTCAGTTCTCTGCATTTGAGGTCCTATCCCCATCATTCACACAATAAACCTGCTTTCTCCATTAAGCCAGTACTGAGCAAGGGTGGGAAGTCCCCAAAAGTCCTGTCTGATCAAAGGGGAAGAAGGAGGGGTCCAGTGAGACAGGAGATGCCCCCGTCACCCTGGCTTTGTCTAGAAGAAGATCAGAAAGGTCCACCCAGGTGAGTGAGAGCAAAGCCACAAGGGTGGTAGTTGATAGTAATATTCCACTATGCTTTTTATGGTGACAGAACCTATTTTTAATTCTAGATTTTGAATTTCTCTCTGGAAATCTTTATTGCCGTGTGGCCTTCTGACTGCTTGTTCTGGGAATTCAGGGTGGTTAATGTCATGATGCATCTCTTCTGAGAAATTTTACAGGGAGCAATTGTTTCAGACCTCTGCACTCAGCCCCAGTGAAATACTGATGCAACTTGCACTGTGAATCAAATGTATCATGCAAAAGTAAAGCACAATATTAACAGAAAACTTATTAAGAAACTTAAACCCTTATTATATTTTGCTTTATATATTACATGTTTTTAGAAATTACTAAGGATATGATTAAATTGATGACCATCATTTATTTAGCTCTATATGCTTTTTTTACACTACCAAATGCATCTGTAACAGAAATAAGAGTCATGTTTGTAAGACTTAGGCTTCTCTTCTTTGCAGTCCCTAAGTCCAGAAACTTCTGACCATAATAAAGACCAATGACCTCAGTCCGCAGGAGACCTAATTAACAATACGAAATTAGCACTAAGGGAAATCCCCTCAGGGTGCGTGCTCAGCAGGGAGTGACGAAGCCTCAGAATGACACCAACCAGAGGCTTTAAGGAGGGGTGTACGGGAGCCAGATTAATCACCCTTTAAGCACATGGCCCGTAAAGTGAGGCAAGATGAAATAGGAATGATTATGGTCGCTCATAAATACCATTAGTTGAAAGTCTGAAGTGGGGAGGACAGGGGAGGGGCTGGCACCACAGCGACCCACAGCAGTCCCGCCTCTTCTCACCCACCCCATTCTGACAGGCGGAGTCTGCTGCCCAGAAGGGGACAGCAGCAGGGGAAGGTCATGAATGGACAAGCGGTAATGACTAATATTTACTGTATCATCAGCACTTTTTGGATTCTCTTAGATGTGTTTTGGTTATTTCCTTAATTTTGTAAGGCTAGGGTGTAGGCTTGATTACTTTATACAATAGAAGACACAGAGACAGCTTGCCTAAAGTCACAACATTGGCCAGGAGCAGAGTGAGAATTTGAACCTAGAACGCCTCACATTGTATCTGGCTGCCCAGGTGTCCACCTACTGCACCTGCTGAATTCTTTTTCGCTCCTTTTCTCTCTCTGCTTTTCCTTCCTCCACTTCAGGATGACCAACAGAGGCGAGGCCAGACACCCACTTGAGAAGAATTCTTCACAACCCTCTTTGTCCTGGTTGTAATCCCAAAGCACTTCCATCTGGCCTTTCTGAGCTTCTTCTCACAATTGCTATTGAGATTTCTCTTGTATTCAAGTACTATCTCCCTATCACAACCAAGACCTGGATTACGATTTCTAGAGTTCTGGCAGAAGGCAGGGATTACATTCTCCTCATTTTAAACCAGACAGCACTACTCGATGGCAAAATGCTACTAAACACTAGAAAACAATTTCACACAACAGCGAGTATGGGGGGGGGGTAAAGAAGGAAAAAGCAATAATACACAGAAATCGGTTTAAAGTGATGAATCACTAGTATTTTATCAAATTACCTTCTTACCTGGGAGCTAAATTCCCACTAAGATATAACTGAGCAGTGAATTGTAAACCACCATCTCTGCTTCTCTCTTGATTTCTCATCTACAGGAGGCTTCCAGGCCTGCTCATGCCGACCTCTGCATGGCTTCCCCTCAGTGCCTCCCTGAGGCCAGCAACCTGCAGTGTTCCTTTCCCAAAGTCCTCTGCACAAATCTATCCCAGGTTTCTTATTCTCATTTGCTTGCCTCTCAAGATGACTGTGATTTTCTAAGAACAGTCACTGTGGCTGGCAGATTTGTATTTCCCTCCCCAACAATTCCTGGTACAAAGTAGAATTCTAATAAATATTAATTCACAGATCCCTCTGGCTCCCTTCAGCCCTTCTAGTTCATTCTGTGATTCCTGCTTTAGGGCCTATGGGACTATTCTGTTTGAATTAACAGCTAAGTCAGCAAGGCATTTTCTCAGAAAACGTGATTCCAGCCCTCTGTGCCTCTTCCAATGGCTGCTCAGAGCCACTGTGAGCCACCAAGATGAAATCTCTGGCAACTCTTATACTTTGCTGTTCATCCTCAGGTTGTAGATGACTTCTCCCTCTCTCCAAGGGCTGGGAAGAAAAGTCACTTGGTAAAGATCTCAGAGCCACACAAGCTATGGAGCCACATCCTGTATCCAGGTATTCAGGCTCCAGGGTCTTTCTCCTTCCTGCTTCCCAAGATGTTTCTGGAGAAATTCTCATGCCTTAGCAGACTATGCTTGAAACATCAGTGCATTTAGAGAAGAATTTCTGCCCTAACCAGTTGAGAGCTTGCTTAGGAGAATCCTCTGAGGGTATTGGCTCCTAGGGAATTTGCAGGCTTTGTCAGTCTCCATAATCACAGAAAGCAAAATATCAGCTGTCTTCGGGTCTGGCTGAACCCCAGGCATTCCTCAAGTTCGCCCCGGTATCCCAGCTCTTTGCTGTCTGCACACAAGCACCCTGCCATAGGACAGCACTAACACTGCCCACGATGCTTTGCAATCAGTTCTGTGCTCTCATTGCACTTCTACTAGTTCTTAGACACATTGGGGTGCATTTATTGTGCATGTGTTTGCGTCTGTGTGTGTACACCTGTATGTCTCCAAAAGACTGAGGTCCTAAGAACAAGGTCCATGCCTTTTCTGTATAACCCTTGCAGCTATTTCAGTGGCTGCCATTACAGGATACAAATTTTATTGAACACACACTCTACATCTCTGGACTACACACTATGTATGAAAAGTAATAGTCTCTACTCTTAAGAACATTTAGTAATAATTGCTACAAGTGCTCCTCTTATTCCTGCTCCCAAATCATGGTGTCTTTTGTGCTGAGGCACTGGATTGGTGGGTGGGGAGTTCTCACCTTCGTTATTGGCCATGTAAGACCCTAGCACATCACACTTCACAGTCTTGTCTGGACAATCCCTCAGAGTCAGACTCTCTGTGTCTTTACATCTAGTCCTTGACAAAAATATCCATTCTTCCCTCCCAGTCCCTCCTCCTGTAGTGGACCACAAGAACTCTAAGAGAGTCCCCAAGATCTTACAACTTTCATTCTTTGGACACACTGCACTGAGGACTGAATGTCTTTGTCCCCCCAAATTCCTATGTTGAAGTTTCATCCCCAGGGTGATGGTATCTGCAGATGAGGCTCTGGGGAAGTGACTGAGTCATGAAAGGATGAAGACTTCACACATGAGGTTGGTGTCCTTATAAAAGAGACTCCAGAGAGTTTGCTGCCTTTTGATGTATGAGGAAAGAGTGAGACATCTCTAAGCAGCAAGAAGGTTCTCACCACACACCGAACTCGCCAGCACCTTAATCTTGAACTCTAGCAAAGTTGGCTAAAGCCCAAAGCCAGCATGTGTGGGAGCCCGATGGCCCCAGGCTACACTTTTAACTGACATCCCTTCTGCCTCCCTAGATCTTGCCGATCCTACTGAGACAAAGACTGACTACAGCGCAGAGTAGTAAAGGTATATCAAACCACCACAAAGTAGGCACCCAATAAATATCTGCTAAGGGAAGGCAAACGAACAGATGCAAAACTATGATTGATAAATCATGCACAGTAGCCATTCGTCAGGGAAATGACTTGGACCCTGTTCACCATATTCTCCAGTCAAATAAAAATGTTATAAATTAGACATTTCTACGTGTTCTGGAAGAAACAATGACTGCTATACACAGAACTCTAAATCTTTCCGTGTCATAAATGCTGTAGACCAGAGCCAAAAGCCAGTGTGGATCTGAAAAGAACTCCCTAGAATGAATATATTTACATTTATTCCATAAACCAGTGTTTCCTTTGTAAGCAGTGGCATCCATCAGCCACTCTCCAGCCTCTCTGGCTTGGCAGAAGAAGCAGTCATAATGGAACTCTATTTTTAGCTGGCCTGTGGGTTGGGGCTCACACACTTTTACATACGCTTTTTTGGTCTTAATATTTTTCTTAGTCTTGGAGCCTGTGTTTACTTCATCAGCAGTTAAAACTGAGAATCTTGAGGGGTTCCTGCAGGGCAAATCAGCTTTGAGTGTTTTTAAAACTCAGTTCTTGATAGCGTTGGTGCTGGCTCATCATGAAGAAAATTAAGGTAATAATAAAGGCTTTCAAGAGAGCTCAGAGGGTTTTGACTGCATAAAAATGGTTTTAAGGAGCAGTGAGCTGTGGAAACTTAAGGATGGAAGAAATCTCGCGATTTTTAGAATCAATGTTCCTGGTTTACTTTGATATGGAGATTAAAGTAATGATAACTTTGTATAAAAATGCTCCTGATGTGTTCATACCACAGAGGCAGGACTGGGGGAGGAAATGTTCTTGGTAACATGGGGACTTCCTGAAGGGACAAGACTTACACATGTTCATGTAACACAAAACATTTTGAGAGCCAAATTAAACAAAAATGATTGAGGGCCAAGTCAATCTCACAAATAGCAGGCACTTGTTGCTTCCAGGAGGGCCAAGTTTCCTATTATGAGCAGAACGGTATTCATCCCAAATTTACATGCTGAAGTCCTTAACCACAATACCTCAAAATGTGATTATATTTAGAGATGGGGGCTTTAAGGAGGTGGTTAAGTCTAATCAAAATCATTAAGGTGGGGCCCTGGTCTAACATGACTGGTATTTTTATTAGACAGAAGATTAAGACACAGATATGCAAAAAAGGAAGACCATGTGACAATACAAGGAAAAACAGCCATCTACAAACCAAAGAGAGAGGTTTAAGAAGGAAGCAACCCTGCTGGCACCTTGCTCTGAGACTTCTAACCTGCAGACACTTGAAAAAGTAAGTTTCTGTTGTTTGAGTTACATAGCGAGGAATACTTTTTTATGGCAGCTCTGGCAAATCAATATTTCTTCATAATTTGAAGCGGTCCAAGAAGAGCTCATGGAGGAAGAGGCAGAGACACTATCCTCAATAATGGGCATGATTATTGGATGGTGGCATTCCTGACAAAGGATGGAAAGTATTTATTTACACCAAACCAGATTGCTGATATCTGACCTTTTCCACGTACGAACATGGCAATATCATGTGGTTCAATGTACTATAAATAAAGCATCCGAGACAAGATCGTGGTTGCCTGCAACCCTGATGAGTGGTAGCATATGGTAGCGGAGTTTCATGATCGTGAAGTGCCTGACTTGCTAAATGATAGAGCACAAGTTTCCTCACAGACCCTCTGTTTCCTCTTCTGTCCAGTGAGAACAAAATTCGTGTTCCTGCCTCACAGGATTATCGAGAGCATTAAAGTAGGTGATGCCTGTAAATGTTTAGCACAGGGCCTGAGACATATTAAAGATCTCAACACATGATAGGACAACTTGTAAGACTCCCTGGGTTGCAGGTAATAGGAGTTAAATTGAAATAGCTTAAGTGAAGAAAAGGGTATTATGAAAATAACAGAGATGCCCCACTGAACACAAAGCAAGCGCTTAGCTCAGTGGTTCTCAACTGAGGAAGATTTTGTCCCCCAAGGAGTGTTTGGCAATATGTGGAGATGTCTGGCTCTCAGCTGTGGAGGTGCTATTGGCATGAAGTCAGCAGGGGCCAGGGATGCTGCTCAATCTCCTAAAATGGGAAGCAAAACCCCACGCCAAAGAATTACCTGACTCCAAATGTCAGTGGTGCTGCTGCGGAGCAATCAGAGGCTTGGGGCCAGAAAGGCACCTGGAGTATGAAGGCCACGCCTGCCAGTGTGCCCTGGCCGTCAGGCTTTTCTCTCCCACTCCACACTTGCCCTTATCAGCTCTTCTTTGTGGTACGGGAGCTGAGTCCTCACAAATCACGTTTCTGTTCTGCTGACTGGTTCTACGAGCTCCCTTCTAAAGGGAATGGATACTAGGAAGAGTCTAAAAGCCTGAAAGAGGGAAAAAGGACACCAGATGGCTTGCTGTTACTGAACACATCACCTAGCAACATGTGTTTCCCCAGCAGCAGCAGCAGCAGCAGCAGCAGCAGCGGCAGCTGGGCCCTGTGTACCTGTGTTCCAGGTTTCAGTGATATATTCAAAGCTCTGCTCTGCATACCCATAATGCACCTCATGGTGACCCTTCAGTACAGCCCCAGCTGGCCCCCCTCCCTGAAGCTCAGACTCAGGAGATTTTCTATGAGTTCCAGAGGTACCAACTCCAACTGGACAGTACCCGTTCTCCACAGCTCTGAGCCTCAGCTCTGCGTCACCCTCTTCTAAACTTTTCCCTGCATTTCCCCAGGCCTAAGAATGCTAGCTCCTTCCTGAAATTAGTATGTCTGTACTATCCCAGTGTTCTCTTTGGACTCTGCAGCCCTGCAACACTTTTAACCAACTCCCACTAGAAAACCTGTTAAAAAAGCTAGTTCATTTTCTGTTTCTGTATTGAACTTGGCGCATAGACAAAGCACATCTACTTTATTCTTCTGCTACAGAGTGGCTTCACTGCCTCTCTGCCCCCTGCCCACAGCTCCCAGAGAGAATGAGTCTCTCTTAGGTCAATTACAAATTCCTAAGAAAGAAACTCTCCTTGGCTTGGCCTGAGTCATATGTCCACTCTTGTCCAATCAGTGATGGCAAAGGATAAGAGCAAGCTATACCAAATGGCAGCCCCTTCTTCCCAGTCCAATCAGGATTTAGTGGGGCGCTACTTTCCAGCTTTTTGAAATTGTAGAGTCTGTCTGCTTTATATAGTTATTGTTAGTTGTAGTTATATAGTCCAAAAGATACCCTCAAATTGTTCTCAGTAAGTCAAAAGCACTAGGCTTCTGCGTATTTCTACTTAGCCTTAGCAGGAAGTAGAAAATCAGTATCTTTTTGGAAAGTATATACAAACTGGTAGGAGTGTAAAATAGGTCTTGGTGCCTCCACTTCCTTTGCTGCGCCTGGACCTAATCTGATTCTGGATCCTACTATGTAAATATCAAGTTTTAAAATAACAAAATAAAATACACTTTCTAACAGACTAAAGAGTCCCAAATATTCAGTTTTGTAAATGGTTCAACATTTCTTTTAATTTGGGGGCGGAGGGGTACTGGGAGTCAAACTCAGGACCTTGTACTTATCAGGCAGGTGCTGTGCCACTGAGCTATATCCCCAGCCCTGCTTAACATTTCTTAAAGGATTAAAGAAGTGATATAAGATTATAGCCCTAAATTGCCTTGGCCTACATAAGCTTAGAAAGGGTTGGGGACTGAAAAGCTTACACCTGAGGTTTAGATCTCATCTCAAAATCATAGGCCTCAAATACCTCTCTGAACATCTGTTTTCTCTTTTTTTTTTTTTTTTTTTTGCGGTACTGGGGATCGAACTCAGGACCCTGTGCTTGCTAGGCAGGCGCTTATTCCACTGAGCTATATCCCCAGCCCCTGTTTTCTCAACAACTGGGGATATTGGTTTTTTTAAATCTCACGTGGCCATTTTGTGGTTAAATAATACAATACCTGTGAAAGACATCAACCAGATGTCTAAAACTTGGACCTTAAAAACCAAGATTTATATCCTTTTTCCTCCTGCAGTGAGTTCCAGACAAAAATGTTTGAACACAAGATTCCATGGAGTCTGAAGGCCAAATTCCCAAACATGGTCTTACTTAGCTGCATCCAAAGAATCGACCACATACAGACGGTGGCAGCTGGCCAGCCAGTGCCCCAGGGGCACAAGTGTTTGCTAAAAACACAAGCTCTGGAGCAATAAGATCTGCTTTTATACCCAGTAATGCTAACACTAGTGGTGGAACTTTGGGTTAATCATTCAGCTTCATCCATAAAATAGGATGGACAGTGACAATAGTCAGTCAGTCCTCTTGTTGTGAGGAATCAATGACGTCAGTCACGTAAATGCCCTTAAGCCAGTGAGGGCCTGTTTCTTTGGAGACAGGAGATAGCATTGGGGTTACCTTAGCTCTTCTTACTATTTTTTGTCAATATGCCTTGGGAGATGAGTGTGACAATTTTATAAGGCCTAAAGGCAGGACTGTTCCTTAGATAAAAAGCCAATAGGATTTTAAAGGCATTTATCTTTTTAATTTCAGAGATTGAATTTGATTCTATTTGCTAATGTTGGTCTTTTGTAGCTGAAAAATCTTTCAGTTATTCTCCAACTGGTTATCTCGGGGCTACAGGACAAGGCTTTCATGGAGTCCATACTGGAAGTCATCTCGGATGGTGGGTTCCTCACTTGGCAGTGTGCATTTCTGTTTTTATAGAAAGGTCTTAAGCCAGGCATGGTGGTACAGAGGAAAGGCCACTGTGAGTTTGAGGCCAGCCTGGGATACATAGTGAGTTCAAGGTCAACTTAAGCGACATAGTAGGACCTTGTCAAAAAATGAGAAAGAAAGAGAAGGAAAGAAAGAGGGAGGAAGGAAGGAAGGAAGGAAGGAAGGAAGGAAGGAAGGAAGGAAGGAAGGAAGGAGGGAAGGAAGGAGAAAGAATTCTTAGATTGGGCTTTGTTTATTGGGAGGTCACCACATATTTATTGGGATCTGTTACCATTAGCAAATGAACCAGAGCTCCTTTATGAAACAAGAACAGTCATTCTGAATATACTGCGTGACAATGACACCAGGATTGGGCTAGGTTTGCAGACTTATCCTAAAGTAACCTCCAATGAGACCATAGGTATTTTTTGTTTTAGAAAATTATTTAAAGGAGAGCAGATGGTTTAATAATTATGACAATGCACACTTACTTTATGTACATTAAAAATAAATAATAGCAGTAAAACCATAATAACATACAAACTCAATCTATGAAGTCAGTAGATGGCTTTTTAAAAATAGCCAAACACATTTATGGGAATGAAAAATAAATAGCAATCAAATTAAAAGCCAACGGGGAATTCTGAGTTGTAGTAATGGAATACATTAGCTTTTACTTATTTTTAATTTTATATCTTGAAATAATTTTAGATTTAGCAAAAAAATTACAAAAATAGCAAGAGAATTCCCATATATCCCCTTAACTTCTCATAATGTTAACATATTGTATTGCTGTATTAGAAGCCAAGAGATTAACATTAGTAGAAAACAGTTAATGAATATGCAGATTTTACTCAAATGTTCACAGTTTTCCACTGATGTCATTTCTCTACTTCAAGATTTATGGGCCTGTGGCCTGAGTTTCCAGATGTCCTTTGTCTCTGTTGAGGAGTGCTGCCCAAATATTTCAAAAGACATCCTCAGTTTGGACTCATTCGGTGTTGCCTCACCATTAGAGCCAGCCATTTCTGGCACAAATACCACAGAAGTAACATTTTTCTCATATCAAGGAATACACAATGTCAATCTTTTTTATCACTGGGACTGGTAATCTCTATCAGCTGTCATCTGTTTCTCAGTTTATTCATTACAAAATTTTATTGGTTAGACCTAGACTGTCACCAAAGGAGCTTGTGTGTTCAGAATGTGGGCTTTTGTAAGGTGATGGGGTTGAGGAGATGTTGTGCTCACCAGTGAATTAACCCCCCATCTTAGTTACTTTTCTCATTGCTGAAACAGAATACCAGACACCCAAAGTTAAGAGAAGAAAGGTTTGTTTAGCCCACAGTTTGTGGAGGTTTCAGTCCACAACTGCCTGGCTACATGGCGGGGTGGCAGGGCAGAGGGACAACCGTTCATGGCTGCAGAAGACAGCAAAGCATCAAGAGCAAGAGAAGAGAGACACACCTCTTTCTGTCCCTCATACTGTATGTAGGCTACCTGCCCTAGGGCGAGTGTAGTGCTCACACCCTTAATCCCAGCATTGGACTGTGAATCAATCACAAATGATAGGTTCAGCTGCCTCCAAAAAGCCGACACCCCATGACCACACGAGGCTTTGAGGGACATCCAGACAAACCATAGCATCCCCCAAGGAGTTCAGAGTTGAATGTGCCCTTAGGAGGTAGGACCTGATGGACCACTGATATCTGGAAGATATCAGCCTCCCCAGCAGTTCCCTTCACTCTCTGCTTCCTGATGACCATGAGCTGAGCAGCTTTCCTCAGCCAGGCCCTTCCACCAGGCCCTTCCTGCCTTGCAGCCAGCCCACTAGAGAGTGCACCCTCTAAAAACTGCACCCAAATAACCCTCTCCTTTGATTTGTGGGTGTCATGTATTGAGGCTCAGAGATAAAGTGACTGAAATACAAAGTCACTATTTTTTCCTTCCTAATTAATAAACATCTTGGGGGAACTCCTTTAGAAAAAAATGTGGTAATTGATTTTTATTTCTTTGCAAAGTTGCAAGTATCTGATCAAAGAAAATCCTTGGCATCTTTAGGATACAAAGTCATTACGCTGAGAATGAGGCAACACACAAAGGTGCACACGCTGTACAGACCAGTTAGATGAAGTTCACACACCAGGGAAACTTCTGTACAGAAACTGAGATCAACACAGTGGTTAGAGCACTGCAGTGGGGTAAGGAATCAGGGGTGAGGGACTCACTCATAGAGCCCCAGAGAAGCTCTAAGGTGGTTCTGGTTCTTCCTTACTGAGTACTGTATCAGTTAGGGTTCACCAGAGGAAAAGGGTTAATATAACATAGTGCTATACATAGTATTACATTATTTATGTATATTTAAATATAGTATATGCCATATACCTATGATACATACAAGATTTACAAGTTAGGTTTGCAGTGGCTCCCTGCAGAGTCAGGGTGAAAGAACGCAGAAAGAATCATCTGCACATCTGGGTGCTGCAAAGTCAGAGCATCCAGTCAAAACTTGAAGGCTTGGAGCGCACCGCAGAGTCCTGTGCGAGTCTGTATCTAGAAGTCAGAGTCTGCCATGGAAGCCTGGAGACAGAAAGAGACATCAAAGACTAGAGCTCCTCCAAGGAAGCATCACCGGGATTTCTTCTTTCCCTTTTTGTTCTACTCAAGATATGAGCCTCTTGGCTGGTTCCACCAACATCCAGAGTGGGTCTTCTGTCTCCAGCAAGTCCATCATCTACACCTAGAATGGTGGTAAACCAGTCAGCTATGCCTTTCTTACTCAGGCTGTTACGATTAACTATACTGGTTACTGATTATGCAAAGTTTCATCAAACTAAGCATTTAAGATACGTGCATTTTACTATATGTAAATTATACTTCAATTAAAAAGATTCCAAATGATAATAGCAGGTGATGTTTTTCTTTTAGTTTCAAGTTCTTTTTTTGTAATATAAAAAATAGGCAACTGTACATAGAGTCACAATTGTGACATTTTATTGGTCTATAAAGTCATAAATAGAACTTCTACACTTTCTTGGTAAATTTTTATAGCCCCTCCCTTATTTATATGATTTCTTTCATTTTAATGGTTTGACTTAAAGTCTATCATCTTAAAAAGACCTTGTCAACAGAAAGCACATTTCTACGAGTCTCACACTATGGACTGCAACACCCTGTCACATGGCAAACACAGAGGGGTGCTCTGGGCTGTTTACATTTTTTGAGGCAAACAGCACCTCAACACCACATAGACTAATAGCTCAAAATAATTCAACTTCAACTTTATATGATGCTACTTTCTTTTTCATGATATATTCTTGGCAAAGCTTATTGGTTACTAGCAAAAAGCCAAGTAAGCACAGAATCAGTGTGGAATGGGAAGTGAGGGGGGGGCAGTGCCCAGTGTGAATCTAAAGTCTGCGAATCTCTGCAGTGCCTAACAGGCATGTATATCCCATTAGTAACTGTGATTACTTAGAAATAAAGTGAAAATCTTTTCCTCTCTCAATAATGTGTACCTGTTTTTCTAATTGCTACTATGTCATTAACAAATAAGTCCTTTCTAAGTTGCTTAAATCAAACTACTCAAACAAAGAAACAAAAAACAAAGCTTGTTATTTATTCCTTTGGGCCTAAGGATGCCATGAAAATATAATGGAGATACTAAAGGGGGTGTTTGAGGACCCCTGCTGCCATGATGTTCTGAGGCACATATGTAAACACAATGATCTAGATACACAGACTCACCAGCACAATGTCTGACGGGCATGACTTCTGACAAAAGGTTGGGAAGTGTGAGTGAATGAATGGACGCGTGAGTGAGTGAGTGAGCAGCTCTCCTTTCCCCTGGCCTACTCAGGCTTCATCAGCCCAGTGTGCAGCCTTCGAAGTGAAGCCCTCAGCCCCAGCCGTTGCTTGCACAGGCTTGAGGAAAGGGACTGGAACCCACATGGGGTCCCAGGATGACTGTGGCACTACTTACAGGCATGCAGGAAAACATCACAATGCAAGTGTGACAGAGGGAGAGACTGGGTCTGTGCCAGGTGACAGGGCTGGAAATACACAGGCAGCTAAGAATGGGAAGCACAGGCTGGCAGCCACAGGGGATGTGACACAGGAGAATCAGGGGTTCAGGTCTCTGCATTTCAGTGTGATGGGATTTACTGAAGAGGAGCAGAGCAGGCATTTAAGGAAGGAGCCATGTGGGCAGAGTTTTGGGAAAGAAAGGCAACTGTAGCTCTGGGGAAAGAAATATATGTATAATAGTAAACGCAAGGCTTGCAATGGGGTAACAAGACTCCCAGGATTGCCTGGTTGCAAAGTATTCAAAGGTGTAAGGGGTACAAAAAAGAGCCCAGGGGAGATATATCCAGGTGAATAATCAGCTGTGCTAGAGTCATTGCAAAGGAAAGAAAATGATTTCTAATTTCTCCGGAGGCTGAAAAAAACTCCACACTGAATCCACTCCTTCAGAGGAGGCAGAGAACATGGACTGAGGAGGCTTCACCTCCAGACTACCCTTCGAGATGGGGGTAGACGTGGCTGGAATATCAAAATCTGCTCACACAGCACTTATGTCAACCAAACAAAGCCCTGGCGTGGTGCACCGGGCTGGCAGGTGGCTCTGCCTGCAAGCTTCGTACCAAGTTTTGTCTCATTCTGTCTTAAAGAAGGCACATTCCTTTTGCACTGCACCTCCAGCTGTCATGTAGATCACATTTCAGCGGTACCCCTATCAGCATCACAACCAGTAAAGTAGCTGCATTTGTTTGAACTTAGAACATTTTACAATTTCATGACATAACTTTATTTTTAGTTGAACCTCTATTCTCTCAGCATATGAAATATATTTGTTCTGAAGTACCCATAATCTTTCTACTAACTCTTTGTTTTTGTTTGTTTGTTTGTTTGTTTTTGTCTTTTTGAGACGGTCTTGCTATGCAGTTCAGGCTGGCCTTGAGCTCACTTTGTAGCCCAGGCTGGCCTCGAACTCACAACGATCCTCCTGCCTCAGCCTCCCGAATGCTGGGATTGCAGGTGTGTACCACCACACCTGGCTTCTACTAACTCTTTGAAAGTATATTGTACTCTAGTCTTTTTGGTGGGTTTTTTACCCCACCCCTTTTGGTACAAAAACCCAGAGCCTGTGCACTGAGCTATACATCAGCTCTTCCTTAAGTTTTTATTTTGACACAGATTTTCATTAAGTTTTTAAGTTCCTCAGGCTGGGCTTGAAGTTATGACCTTCCAGCTTGGCCTCCCAAAGTACTGGAGTAGGGTGGGGACTTTAGCCATGTACCACCACTCCGAGTTTTGACGCACTTCTTGAAGGGCATGGTGTCTATTATATCAGTATCACTGAGAAATTCAAGGAAGCAGCTGAGATTCGTAGAAATTCACTAAATTGAGAACCTGGAATCAAATCCCAAGTCTATTGTACAATCACTCTGACTTCACGCCCATCTGGTTATCTCTCTAAACATCTGCATTTTCATGCATAACATGACAGGGGGAGGGTTAACCACTGTGGGTACAGCACGAGCTTGAGGTTCCTGGGTGATAGCTGTGAATTCGGGAGCTATCATTCCCTAACACCCTGAGCTCAGGGACGGGACTCGCTCTGAGCCCAAATTTCACTGTGTATAAAGTAAAAACATTGAGATTTTCCTCATAGGGTTTTTGAGATAAAGGCAAAGTAGATGAGTCAAATATCTTACTTTGAACTCCATTGACTAACATTGTGCCTTCCATTTGAGGAAGAAATAAGACTATTTTTAAGGGGGGGGCATTCATAGTTGTATGTAGTAGTGGTGAGTGTTGCAGTTAGGTACAATTACTCCTACTTGCTGTCTAGGTATCTGCTTTCCCGTGCTGATTTGCAAATTAAATGTTAAGTATGGGCCTTGGCTCCCTGTAAAATCTGGAGCACAAAGTAGGCAGGGTCTGTGCAGCAAAGCACATTTCAGATCTGTGAGCATATAGGATACAAATATGAATTAATGCTCCATGCTTTTATTGTGTAAACAGACAGTGCAAGTCATTCTCAAAACTACTTTCCTGTTTCCCATTTATTCAGCACTTATGTCTTCTTGATCACCCTTGAAGTTCTTCTCTTATTATAAATTTAATATATATTTACTGTAAAAATGATGAAAGCACAGGTAATTTAAAAAAGCACTTGTCATATACACAGAAATCACCACCACGAATACTTTGGGGTGTAATTTCCTGTGTTTTTACACGTTTTCACACAGACACAGGATATATTTTATTGTAAACATAATTTTGCAAGCTTTTTTAGGTAATGTTTTATTAGGGTAAAATATGCAAATTTTACAGTTTAGTAGCCTTAAGCACACTCACGGTGTTGTCCAGCCCTCATCTCTGTTAAGTTCCACTACTCTTTCCTCTCCCACTAAGGATACTACAGACCTGTGTGGCGGTCCCTCTCTGTCCTTCATTTCACCCAGCCCAAAGAAAGCACTAGTTTCCTTTCTGTCCCTATGGGTGTATCTAGTCTAGCTGTTTTATATAAAGAGGGTCATAATTATGTGATTTTTGTTCCTAAATTCTTTCACTTAGAGAGCATCGTATTTTCAGTCTATCCATGTTGTAATGTGTATCAGTTTCTTATTGTTGTGTGTGATAAATAACATTCCATTGTATGGCCGTGCCACATTTCACTGGTCTACCCATCAACTGATGGGTGTCTGAGTTGTTCTGACACAGCTATGAATATTTGCATAAAAAATTTTCCCAGAATACCTGTTTTCACTCTTACACTTAGGAGCAGAATTTCAGGAAACATTTTATGAGAACATTTTTCTAGATCATTAAAAACTCTTCCATAATGCCTTTTTGTATGACTGCAAAAATTTTTCATTGTGTGGATTTACCAAAATTTAGTTCAGAATCCCCTATTTCTGGATATTTAATTCGCTCCTAACTTTTTAATGTCATAATCCATACTTTTAGAGCTATGGGACCCTTGATAGTTATCATTCTAGCGTACTTCTTACAGACCAGACCTGCTTAGAGGAACTACACTTTTAATATCATTAAACTCACAAAAATCCAAAAGACATATAGCAATACTCCCATTTTACAAGTGAAAACTGAGACAAAGAAGTTTATACAAGTGTATATGATCTTGGTATTGGAGCTCAGGTCATTAAGTTCCATGGACAGAACTATTTTCTCAGGATGAAGTTCTAGAAGTAGGATTTATAAATCAAAG
Organism: Dinomys branickii; assembly: GCA_004027595.1. Classification (NCBI taxonomy): domain Eukaryota; kingdom Metazoa; phylum Chordata; class Mammalia; order Rodentia; family Dinomyidae; genus Dinomys; species Dinomys branickii. Next base: position 3,392 of record PVLD010013276.1, on the reverse strand, counting down.
CGTGTACAACATTTTAAATTATTTACTGCAGAACTTTTAAAAGACAAGACACTTTTGGCAACTTCATCAAGCTTGAATCAAGAATTTTAAAGATTTAATTTGGTTCCAAAGTGCCTTTCAAAAATTGATGCTATAATCTTTGGCGCGAAGGCCATATTTAAATTGCAGGAAAATGAGCTTCTTGTTTACGTAGATCATAAATTTACTGCCAAGGCACAAATGTGAATCTAAGAGGTCTCAAATTATAGGATGAGTGGTTAGAATTCATGGTATCATGCTCTGAGTCATTTGCATTTGCCAAATCGTGATCAATCTCTTGATGAGTAATTCAAACCCTAAGGTTGTCAACGTGAAAAAGGCTCCCTCCAAATCGTCTTCAGGAGGAGAGTTGGTATTTGGGACATGATGTTCACAACCCTCAGCAGAATGTCATTTTTTGATCAGTGGAAATGTGTTTTCCACAGGGAACCTGCTGCTCTGTGGAACAGCTGGGTTGATAATCGCTGTACCTTCTGATATTGAATACCAGATGGAAAATAATTTTGTGTCATGAGTAATCTTGGTTCAATGGCTGTAACAAAAGTGCTCCTGACTCAGGAAAAGCTACACTGGTACAGTTTACATCTAAAATCTCCCCCACAGTGTCGCGTGTTTGAAAGGAAGTTGGATCACAGGATGCTACACTCAGGAGTAGACACCTTGGTGAGTTTAGTCATTGAATCTGCTGTTATGAGGTGGGGCTTCATTGGCTCAGGGTCATTAGGGGCATGACCCGGAAGCATGTACGCTTACCCTGGGCCCCTCCCTTCTCCTTCTGCTTCCTAGCTGGCAAGGGTGGAGCAGTCTTCCTTCACTCCGCCCCCCTGCCGTGCCTTAGAGTCAGCCAGTCGTGGAAGGAATCTTCCAAAAGCCATGAGCCAAAACAATCCTGTCCTCCTTTAAGTGGTGGGTGTTGAGTATTTTATCCCAGTGGGAAAAGAAATGACTAAGATACATACTCTAGGGTTTATTGGAGATTTTTAAAAATACTTGTTTGATAAGAATGTAAGCAGACTGTTACCATTAAATGGTCCGTGATATAAGTAATCTTTACCTGATAAATTGTTTCTGTCTAGTATTTTTGTTAGTTCTATCCAAAAACCTAAACCAATGTCTAGTACAATATCTAGGCTCTTACAAACACCACTTTGATTCAGCACATCAATTTCAAAGGGTAGAGATAAGATTGCAATTTACTTATATTTACAAACAGTTTTTGCACACTTACTCTCTAAAATTATTTACAAAATATCAAATGAGCAAAACAAATAACTGTACCCTCATAAAAATTAGTATCAGGGGACACTAGGGTTGGTAGAGTATATAGTCACTCAGAATGCTACTGTCAAATGGAGGTAAACAAAGAAAAAAATAGGAGACAGAAAATGACAATGCGAGTAACTTGAGCAAACACCTGTGTGAGAGAAAGAACTGCTTAAGGTGCTACACAGAAGGAGTTAATGTCAGCTTGTGGAGTGGAGAGAGGTTTCCAAACCATGACCCAAAGGAAAAGGGGGCCCTCCGTTCTATAACCACAAGGAATTGAATTCTTCCAACCACCAATGAACTTGGAAGGGAACCCCAAGCTCAGATGATTCTACAGTCCTGATTAATCCAGTGATACTCTCAGCCAAGAATTTAGCCATGCTGTGTCTGAATCTCTGACCTAAAAAGACCATGAGATAATTTAGAGCTACTAAACTTATGACACTTTGTCACACGGCAATTAATAATGAGCACAACCCACATTAAAATCTGCACCATGCACCGTAACTGTGAGGGGAGAAAGCCGATGTAGACAAACCATTCAGAGTTTTGCTAAAATAGGAATAGAGAAATGGTGACATAGGGGTAGCGTGATCAACATACTACTGTCTCAGTTTTCAGTAACACTGGCCACCAAGGAGAATGCTGCAGAAGCATGCTAGAGAGGAGAGCAGTTCCTGATACCTGGAAAGAGCAGATGAGGCTGCAGAGCAGGAAGAAAGACAGGACTGATCTTCTGCATAAACAAAATCACTCTTCCACAGTCTTGGAGGAAGGAAGGCAAAGTGGAATTGCTGTACAGAGAGGTCAGTTGGTTACTGCCTAATGAGAGCTTCTTCCCTGCTTCCATCTTTCAGTAAAAAGAGCAAGGACATCGGCCCAGAATGAAAGGGATGAGAGGGGAATGATCCTCTAGCACAGGTAATGAAAAGATTGGAGGGTATGATGGGCCCGATCAGGCTATATGGAGTTAGTGATAAAGAATTTGAAATGAAGGCGTCAACAGAAATCTGTTTTTCTCCAGCTACATTCAGTTTTCCAGTGCAGGCGTTCACAAGTAAAAAGAGTTGCACTGAAAGAAGTTGAGAGTTTTCAGACAAACACAACAGAGAGAGCAGAGTAGGGAGTCCAGTAAGTACAGGAGGAACCGGCTGCAGCACCTGTGTAAGGAGGCTATGAGGAAGCAAGCAGATGAACAAAATGTGGTAAGGCCATTGTATTATAGGTGGCCATTATTGGCTGGACAGTAAAACATCGTTCATTCAATAATCCCTGTAGATGTTGCCTTCTATAGAAAAAGGGGCACATGTTATTTAACGTCTTGCCGTAAGAGGGTTATCCTGGACTATTGGGAAAGACCTGGTACAATCATAATCATCTTCACAAGGGATGGAGGGGGGTCAGAGGCGGAAAACGGACGATGACAGAACCACGCACTTTGAGGTTGGGAGCAGGAGCTCCAAACCACGGAATTCAACATTCACCAGAAGGTGAAAATGGGAGGAAATGGATTTCCCTTCAGAGCCTTTGCGAGGAGGCAGTTCTGCTCCTGACTTGACTTTGACAGAGTGAAACTAATTTTAGACTTCTGTCCTCTGGAGGTGTACAATAATATATTTGTCCCGTTTTATGCCACTGGCTTGTTCTCGCAGTAATAGGACTTTGCAGTCCCAATAGAACTGAGGAACTGGTGGAGCGGAGATGCGAGAAGGAGTGAGCTCAAAGCCTGGCAGAATGTGTCCCACCAGAGCTTATCTAACACAGCTGAGAGGTTGCAGCAAGTGACCCTGGTTAAAAAGAAGAAAAAGGCATGACGCGTGCAGATGGGAACAGTCATTGAGGAAGGAGATCAAGGGCTTCAGAGATTGGGGGTTCAAAAGACCATCTCATGGAAGACATAGGAGTAGGCAGAGAGTTCATGAACAAGAACGAAGCTGCAAGGGAAACACTTCAAAGAATCAATAATTGGGACCTCATCCTACTGAAAAGTTTTTGTACATCTAAAGAAATCACCAGCAAAGTAAAAAGAAAACCCACAAATTGGGAAAAAATCCTAGCTGGCTGTCCTTCAGACAAAGGTCTTCTAT
>PVLD010013275.1:0-56688 GCA_004027595.1 Dinomys branickii | reverse complement strand
TGTTGGAGTTGTTTCATTTCGGATGCAATCGTTTCATAACTTGCAGGTATGTGATTTCCTGGTTCCCCTGTATCCTCACATTCAAAACTTGTTCTGGGTGGGGTTGAGTTTTGAGACTGCGTTTTGTTCCTCTGTTTTCCCATTTTTGGGTATCAGATTCAAACTGTGGAGCTATAAATTCCACAGACAGTTCAGCAGGGAAAGGTCTGCTGCAGAGGCTGCTCCAATGGTTACTTCTCTTTGGGAGAATGTCCCTTAAGCTGTCTGCTGAGATTTCCGCTTCTACTCCCTACCCCAAGACCTGGCCGGGGTGAATAAACAGCTCGCCACCCCAGGATTCTTGCAGATAGGCCACTCAGGTGTTCCACCCTGGGTGGAGCTCCTTTCCCCCTCACAAAACCCGTTGGGGCGCCTAAGTAGGTCTTCCCACCCAGGAGATCCCACAGTCCTTAAAGCTGCTTTGATGCCTCTCGCTGGGCTGAGCTTCTTCCTGATTCAGGAAAAACCGGTTAGAGCGTGCACTTAACTAACCCTGTGATCGTGCAGACAGGAGTGCCGTTCAGATGTTTTTCCCTGGATGGAGATTTTCCCCGACTCAAAAATCCCGCCGGCCGGTCGCTGTTGCTCCAGTTCGCGCAGCGCTGGCTGTGGGGGTGGGGTTCTGAGCGGGATCCCGGAGCGCTGCCCGGTTTGGCGCAGTTTGTCCCAGTAGCGCGTTCTCTGTCAGGTTCAGGAGCTGAAGCCATTCTTCCCTCCGCACTCGCTCTCTCGGCTGGTCGTCTTCTTCCTGGAAGTCCTCATTTCTGTCTTCATATTGCTATATTTCATTGTTTGGGAGGTAATCCTCTGGGAGGTTCTCTCTCTGCTGCCTTCCCGGTCGCCATCTTCCCGGAAGTTAGGAGAGTATTTTTAAAACAAGTTTAGCCTTTCCTTTCTTATCTTTCAAGCAGGTTAAAATATTAATGGGCAAATCAATGATTTCCCCAGTTAAGCCTCCTGGCATCAAGCTTCTATTACTGACCTTTCAAAATAACTCATCTATTTTGGTACCTGGGAAAACCATGTAATTATAGCTCACAAAGTGGCCCCAAAGAAGTCATCAAAGAAATCCAGAGTTGTCACTTCCTCTGGGACTTCACATTGGGGGCCCAATGTTCTCAGAGCTGAACTGTCCCTAAACGTCTGGCCCTCGAGGCAATGAAGGCACTCCAACTTCATAGGCAGCATCACCTGAGACCACTGTTCTAGCAACACCATTGAACATATGACAACTGATTTTTCTCAGATCGATTTCTCCCAAGGCAGAGTCAGCACTGGGTCCTCCCATGAAACAGGGCAAAGGAAGTCAGAGTAGGGAGCAGGAAAGAGAGCAAGCCCAGGCCAGGGAGCAAGCACAGGTCCAGCCCCAGTGTAGCCTTGACTCTGAAGAGGGTCACAGAGTGTGTACTATGCCTCAGATGTCTTTTCATTCGGGAGTGGAGCCAGATTTCACTACCTCCGTGCCGGGCAGTCACTCATCCCTGGTGATGTGTGGACACTTCCAGGTATTTTGGCTTTCAGTCTGAGAAGTCAGTCAACCCTGTGAAGGAAGACACACAGGAGGAGCCGGTGGTAGAGCGCCAGGCACTTGTAGCAGGGATCTAAGGTGAACTGCAAATTCTGCTGCATCAGTGTCTTGGAGTGTGGCAAGGAGAGCAGTTTATGCAATCGAAGACACTCGTTGATTCGATTTTCATTCAACAAAATCATTGAGTTGCTACTGTGCGCTGTGGGTTGTTGTGCCTGAGGAGTGCGCAGGAACTCAGGCAGCGCAACTTGGCGTTGGTAGGCCGTGAGGGTGGGGAGGGGACCTCCAGTCAGCCTGGAGCTGAGCCCGGAGCAGGTGACACTGAGCCTCAGAGAGGAAAGCTACGCAGGAGGGAGCTGGGTGAGAACGGTCAGAGCTCGGGGTCCGCAGTAGGATGATGGGGTGCTCCTAAACCAGGGGCCTCTGTGGGAACGGGAAACAGCGAGACGCGGGAGGCAAAGTAACAGCTTGCGTCTAAATTGTGAGAGCTGGAGCAAATACCCCTGGGCTCTGTCCTCCCTGAACCTGGAGATATTGTTGCCATTTTTCCTGGCAATGCCCTTTTTGGGAATTTCCCAGCCAGGCTAGGTGTCAGAGAGGGCCAGCGGCTCTTGAGAGCTGTTAGGTTCGAGAACTGGCGTAAGCCAGAGCAGTTGGGGTTTCAGGAACAGCTTGGAATGTTGCCAGAAGTAAGCTGTCTCGCGCACAGAAATGAGTCAAGTATTGTGTATTTCTGGAACCGGCCTCTCTCCCTGTACCGCTGGGTGGCGCTGTGGATGCCCAACGGAGGAGCAGGCGCTGAGGACCCTCTCCCAGGGCCCTGACGCTGGTCAGGAGTCTCAAGAGAGGGGCCGGAATGGTTGCGGTTTATGCCAAATAGGGAAGCATCTCACTATTTTAGAAACTGGCAGGCATGATTGTGTGTCAGCTGAGCATTATATGAATGGAGGTAGATGGTGTAAGCTTTTTTTTTTAAGGCGGTCCTGAATCATAATCATTTCCCTTCCTTGCCTTTGATAAAGATACTGATAATGTTACATTTTATTTTTCTCCTTACTAGAAGAAAAGCAAGTCCAAAGCTCAAGCACTCTGGGAAGCTGAGGCAGGAAGATCTGAAGTTCAAGTCTAGGTTGGGCAACTTGGCTATTTAGTGAGATGCTGACTCAAAATAAAATACAAAAAAAGAGCTGGGAGATATGGCTCAGCCTGAAGACCCTAGGTTCAAACCTTAGTACTGCAAACCGAAACAACTTCCCCCCCAAAACTCCAAATAACATACACACACACACACACACACACACACACACTTACATGCAGAGAGAGAACACTGTAACACGTATGTTTCACCTGTTAGCAGGTAAGTGTAACTTAGTATTGATACCCAAACATAAATGTAATAATAAGAGCGGGGACTCTGAGAAACTGGAGATTTGTACCTAATCTATTCTGAGCAACAGCTACTCAGCTGAAGCCAATTAGGGACCATGTGAGACTGCAGGCCCAGCATTGCCAAAACTTCTGATTTTTCAAGGGAAGCCAGAAACTCAAATTTTTAAAAGATATCTCCTGGCTTTCAGATGTTGGCAGCCAATTGAAAAATAAATAGCTTTAACACTATCTGGGCCTAAGGAAATATATCTGCGGTTTGGGTTTTTCATGTGTGGGACTTTAGCTTCCCAGTGAGTGAGTTCCCCGTCCAGCTGCTCTTCACCTTCTCCCCCTGCCTCTTCCTGCAGTTTCCACAATGCTCCGGGGCTGCTGGGCTGGAGTGGCCGCTTCCCCGAAGCTGAGAGATGGCTGTTTCTCATGGTGGGTGCAGCTGCCATGGGCCGGGGTGCCTCAGAGTGGGAGTGGTGGGGCATTGTGTGCTCACGAGGGCAGGCTAGAGAGGGATGCCCAGGGCTGGGGCTCGCAGGTGGCCAATGGAGTTGCTGTTTGATGTTATTAGGAATGGTATAAACACGTGGTTAAGCAAAACCAAACCTGGTTGACCCATACATGGCCATAGGGCCTGGATTATCAACCTTCTCTATCGGGTATTTCACTTCAGTGTGCTCGTGAGCCATCTCTGCTCCATGAATGGAGCCTCCACTGGCTTTAAAGCCCACACTTGAAGAAACAAGACCAAGGAACCCAAGGCAATCCATCACGCAGGCTCTGACGGGACTCAGACCCAAACTCACGCATGTGACCCTGGCCGATACACAAACACATTTTACTTTGCTCCTTTCCCTTTCCTTGCTTTCACTGTGACTCTGGGCTCTGCTACTTCACTGACAGAGAAGCCACAGCCAGACAGCAAAAAGAAACAGAGAACCCAACCCCGTCCTTTGGTGTCCTAGAAGCCTGAGCCCTGCCCGTGTAAGGGCAACTAGTGGATTTTCAAGGAAAATACAGGATACATATGCTGTTCTTTCTTTTTAGACTCCCCAAAATGCTCCCTATAAGATGAGACATGCTGATAATTATTAAAATAACTGTTGTCGTCAGAGCTATGAATTACTCCATGTCTTCTCTGTGTCTACTGTGGTAGGCACATCACAATGTCATATTTGTATATATTAATTTATTTAATCTTCCGAGGAATTTTACAGTACCAGGCACTGTGATTACTTCCACTTTACAGATGAGGAAAGCGCCACATCTGCAGTAACCAGCGTGGGGCCACATGGCAAGAAGCAACAGAGTCCAGGTTCAAATCCAACCCATTTACTCGGAAAGTTTACATTTTTTGAAGGGACTGTTAGTAGTTATCTTGTGAGTGGTAGTGAAGATTTATTTGTTTAATTATAACAATGATAATAATGATAAAAATAATAGTAATAAGACTGAAACGAGTCCTTACTAACAGCAGTGTACAGATAGTGAACTAAACAGTGAGATACATTTGAGCTTTGAGTTTTGAATCTGGCTGGAAAAAATAATGAGATGTAAATAAATGATTAAAGTACAAAATGCGAGCTGGAACAGATGTATCCTGGATCAAGAACTCTTCAAGTGTCTTCTGCTTGCACAACATTATCCCTCTCAGCCTCAGACATTAGACCAGTTGGAAATCCATAGTTATCTCCTCAGATCTCTACCTGGAGTCTTCTCTGGCAGATTGCACCTCTGAGCAAGTCAGATAGCATCTACTCACCCTTCTTAATTAGTTTTCCTGAGCTTGTTAATAACTGTGAAGTCTGCAACTTTTAATATGTAATTGTTCTGACATCATCCATAGAGATTTCCTCCTGGGGCAGGATTTCCTAATGTCCTCACATGGTTCAAGTTCAACTCTTGTCACTGAGAAGGCTGCCAAGCATTAGGCAACCGCCAAACCGCTGTGAGGCTAAAAGGACGAAGCTGTCCCTGGAAGGAGCAACCTTCAAAATCACTGCAGAAGCAGGAAGCCAGACGTGAAACCTCTCCACATTTCTAGACGGTAGGCCTTGCGTTGTACGAGGTTGACAACTGGCATGAAAACAAATTAGTTTCTCCCTCACTGTTGTGGTCTGAATATGTTCACCATAATTCACACCTGGGAGTCATAACCTGGAGGTGATACATCAGGAGGCCTTTGGAAGGTGTCTTAGTTACCTTTCTCATTGCTGAGACAAAACACTCAATGGTTAAAGGAGGAAAGATGTTTAGCTCACAGTTTGTCTAGGCTTCAGTCCGCAACCAGCTGGCTCCGAGGCAGAGTGGCACAGCGACAGGGGTCACAGAGGAGAAACAGGTCATGGCAGGCAGGAGGTAGCGAAGCAGTAAGGGATGACCGCAGCTCCTTCTATCCCAAATGTCTTACCCAGGCTGGTTAGGGCAGGGAGTACTCACACCCTTAATCCTAGCTCCTTTGATCCTGACACTGCACCATGGATCAATTCCAGCATCACAAACTCTAGATCCATCCACCCCTGAAAAAGCCCCACCTACAACCATATGAGGCTTTGGGGAACATCTAACCACAAGCCACAGCATTCCACCCTGACTCCTCAAAGACCTATGCACATCCCTTTATGCAAAAAGCATTTATTCCATCTCCTCCAAAAGTTCCTGAAGTCCTAATAGTTTCAGCATTGCTGAAAAGCCCAAACGCAAAGTCTCCTCTGAGATTTGAGACAAACTCTTAGCTGCAAGCCACTGTACATATGGAAGTTAAATACTCCCACATTCAATAGTACAATAGTTACATATAGGGGCGTAGTAAAGAAGAACAAAACAAGACCAGCATCCAGCAGGGCAAATGTTAAATGCCACAGTTCCACCTCTAGCATCCAAGTCAATCTGTAGCAAGTTGTGAACTCCAGATGGCTTGTGTGGGTCTGCCCCTATGGCACAGTGAGTGGTTGTAACTCCCATGTCTTCTCTCTGGGGCTGGCTCTGCTCCTTCCTTGCAGGTTTCCTCATACAATCCACATTCTTTGTTTCTCCAAACTTCTGGAGTCTCCACTGCACCTTTGGCTTCACATTCGCAGCTTCACACACTGCCCTCTCAGGGGTACCCTGCCTGGTCTCCCAGGTCTTCCTCTGAGATATGAGTAGAGGCCTTCATGACCACATAACTCTTGCATTCTGCAGTCACCTAAAATCAACACCACAGGGCTGATGCCAGGATCTGCTGCCAGCTGCAGCAATAACCAGGCTTCCTTCTGTCTTGGCTATAGAGGTCAAGTTCCTTTGAACCAAATCTCGAGGAACAACTTCCCTAGGCTAAAGCCATTCTGGATCATGGTTCTCTGGGGCTCTCTTCTCAAAGAAGAGCCTTTCACTTCTGCAATGCTGAGGCTGCAAAAGGTGGAGTCCTTCTGGGTTTTGTGATATTTTCAGGCCATCTTTTATATTTTCTTCTTCTGAAATTCTTGGCTTTTACTTGCTAGACTTTTCAACAACCACTTTCTCTTCTGTTTCATCTTTGTAGGCCAAAACTTTACTGGAACTTTCTTTCCAAACTCAAAACATTTTAAATCATTCTGCTGGGCTTTTTCTCCTGATTCTCAACACAGATCTGGCTAAACAACCCCCAACAGTAACCGTACCATGGCCTCAACATTAGGCTGCTTTGAAATTTCTTCTGCAACGTGAGTCCACCACCCTTAATATCAGTCTCAGGTAAAGTCACTGAACATGAGCAAAAGGCACACAAACTTTCTTCCAAGGCATAATATACATCATCTGGAGTCCAACAGCCAATGCAGTCCTTCTTCCAAGCAGAAACCTCCCAAGACTAGTCTTACTGGCTTTCTTGTCTTCTGAGCTCTGACCAGAATCTCTGATACAGAATACCTAAGGCACTCCAGTTCTACTTTTTTAGTCGCTATCTCCAAACCTTTTGTAACATTTTCCCTTTCCACAAGTCAGCTCCAAAGGCTCCTAAGCCACATGATCATGTAGTCACAGCAATGATCCCACTTATATGGTACTAAATTCTATCTTAGTTACTTTTCTTATTATTAGGACAAAATACCCAACGCTCAAGGATACCCAACACTAAAGGAAGAAAGGTTTATTTAGTTCACAGTTTGTAGAGGTATCCGTCCATAATCAGCTGGCTCCGAGCTAGGGTGGCATCTCAGAGGAGAAATAATTTCCGGTGGGCAGAAGTTAGCAAAAAGCACAAGCAAGGAATGATCACAGCTCTTTCTATCCATTAACACAAGGCATTAATACCCTTATAAAAGGGACTTGTCAGAGTTAGCCAATCTCTCTCACCAAGTGAGGACACAGATAAACGGTGCTCTCTGTGAACTAGGAAGTAGGCCCTCACTGGACACTCCTGTCAGTACCTTGATCTCAGACTTCCCAGCTTCCATATTTATAAGAAATCAGTTTCTTTTGCTTATAAGCCATAGAGTATATAGCATTTTGTTATAGCCTCAGTGGTCTAAGGCAGAGGCTAAAGATGACTATTAGCAAAAATGATACTTCTACTTGGCATATTTATGGAGACTATTTCCCTCTGACATTTTACAAGTACTCTGAGAGTTGGAAGAAAGAAAAGCAATGCAGCTGGCATTCTCTGGAAAACATGGTTTCCTGGGAAGTGATCTCTCCAGAGAGACTGCCAGGAGTTTGTGGTCTATACTCTTAAGTGAAATAAATCAGCGGTACATGTGCAGGCAACGTATTGTATCACTGGTGTAAGAACCTGAGGGTGGGAATATAAACCAAGAGACATGAAGGAAATCTGTTCAAAAACAAAGAACAGATGGGATGAGGGGAAGGAGAAAAGGAAGAGGCAAAAAATGTATGTATGTATATATGTATATACATAAGTGCAGGAGGGCTAACATGGTTCTACTATTGTATTATATCATTTAATGCTAAGGAATAATTGATGATGGGTTATTTGATCAATCTTGTATGTCTGTATGTGTTATCCTGAACACGCACTTCGAAGATATCAATATGCAAAGCAGCAACTATTGTTGGTTTTTTTTTTGTCTTTGGTTTTTTGTTTTTTGTTGTTGAGAGGATTAATTGTCTGACCAATTTTGCATGTCTATATCTGTGTTCATGTATATACACCTCGAAGATATCAATAGGTAAAGCACAACCACTGTTGAGTCCATGTCACCTTGTCTGTAAATCAGTTTTGATTGTACTATTTCTTATGCTAATTTGTGTCTGTTTGTTAATATGTTTTTGTGCTTTTATTTTTTAAAAAATAAAAAAAAATAAATTCAACCTCATTTCAGGTATATTGTACATGGACAGACCCAGATACTCTTCGATCTCTACAGCTCACATGGGCCGTGTTGCCCCAAGCGTTCAGAGATAGTCCCCACTTCTTTAGTCAAGCCCTAGCCACAGACCTAGAGGCCCTTAACCTCAAACCTAGCACTCTGCTGCAATACATAGATGACCTCCTTCTCTGCTCCCCTTCCTATGCCCTGGCCATACAACACACAGCTGCTCTCCTTAATTTTCTGTCAAACCGAGGATACAGGGTCTCCCCAGCCAAAGCCCATATAGCCTCACCAAAGGTCAAATATTTGGGACTCACTCTCACCCCCACCACTCGTTCCATTACCACAGACCACAAAGCTCTTCTCTGCAACCTCCAGGTCTCAACCACAAAACAGCAAGTCCTCTCTTTCCTTGGTTTAGCAAACTTTTTTCGTCTCTGGATTCCCAACTTTGCTTCTCTCGCTCAGCCTCTCTATAAGACATCCAAGCGCTCCTTGTCTGAACCTCTAGACCCTACCAAAACTATACAAAGCTCTTTCCGTAAGCTGCAGGAGGCTCTTTTGAGGGCTCCAGCTCTCACTTTACCTGACCCAACCCAGCCCTTCATTCTATACACTTCCCTTCAAGGTCATCATGCAGTGGGAGTCTTAGGACATAAAAGGGGGCCTTCATTTCAGGCAGTGGCATACCTTTCAAAACAGTTAGACAACACAGTATGGGGGTGGGCTCCCTGTCTTCGTGCCTTAGCTGCAGCAGTCACACTGACACAGGAGGTGAAAAAGTTCACCTTAGGACAGTCTATCACGGTACATTCCCCACATCACCTAAATGAGCTTATCTCACACAAGACACTTCCTGGTTTAATGACCCCATCCCGCCTACAGGAAGTTCACCCGACACTCATACAGGACCCTTCCATCACTGTGGTTGCTAGTGGACCCCTCAATCCAGCCACCTTACTCCCCGCCCTTGAAGAACTTCCCCAACATAGTTGTGTAGAGGTCGTACAGATGATCCCAACTCCCTTTCCCCACATCAGCAGCACTCCTCTTCTACAGCCTCCGACACATGGTTCACAGATGGCAGCTCGACAAACACAGATGCTAACAGGAGGGCAGGAGATGCCATCGTTAATGGGTCAACAGTGATAGAGGCCAAACCACTGCCACCAGGAACATCCTCACAGAAGGCAGCGCTCATAGTCCTTACACGTGCATTCACTCTAGCCAAGGACAAAATTATAAATATTTACACAGACTCCAAATACACGTTCAGCATTCTCCACTCTCTGCAACAATCTGGCAAGAAAGGGGATTTATTAATACTCAGGACACCCCCATTGCCAATGCACCTCTTATCCTCAAACTACTAGAAGCAGTGCAGCTCCCAAAACAGGCAGCCGTCATCCACTGTAGGGGACATCAGGCTCCCACGGACACTGTTGCTCAGCGAAATATGTTCGCAGACACACAGGCTAAGTTAGCTGCTCAACAGCCATATCCTTCCTGTCTTCTCCTGCTTATTCCAAAAGCTATGCCTTCACCTCAGTATTTGTCAGAACAATTACACTTACTCCAAAACCCAGATTACCATCAAAACACACAAGGATGGTTTTTTCAGGGACCTAAACTTCTTCTCCCAGACCAACAGGCACGGACCATCATTACTGACCTACACAACTGTTTCCACGTCGGTACCCAGGCTTTATACAAACTCCTAGCTCCCACCACCACACATCCTTCCTTAAAGGCCATTACTCGCCAGGTCACTCAAAACTGTCAGCTCTGTGCTAAAACTTCCCCTCAGGGCCACTTGCCCCCTCCTTCCTTCCCAACTCACCAGCTCTGAGGGAATACCCCAGGTGAAGACTGGCAGGTTGATTTCACACACATGCCCCGCTACAAAACTTACAGATACCCCCTCACCTTTGTTTGTACCTTTTCTGGGTGGATAGAGGCATTTCCCACCACATGAGAAACTGCCGATGTAGTTTCCCAAGCCCTCATACAGGACATCATTCCTAGGCTTGGACTACCCCAGACTATCCAGTCAGATAATGGTCCGGCATTTATCTCACAGATCACCCAGCAGGTCTCTTCAAGCCTTAACATTACTTGGCACTTACACATACCATATCATCCACAATCCTCGGGCAAGGTAGAGAAGGCAAATGGACTTCTAAAGTCTCACCTTACCAAGCTAATCTTAGAATTACACCTACCTTGACCTCAGCTTCTCCCCCTAGCATTAACCAAGCTCAGGGCACTTCCTAGAGCATCCACTTTCCTGAGTCCCTTCGAGCTCATGTATGGTAGGCCATTTTTACTTCATAACTTCCCCACTCCTGACAACTTACCCCCTATTGCAGATTACCTTCCAATCCTCTCTTTCCTTCGATACCTCTTGCGTCAACATGCTGATCTCTGTCTTCCCCAGCCAGTGAAGGGCACACAGCCAGAGCCATCCATAACCCCTGGAGACTTAACATATCTCAAAAATTCTAAGCCCACAGGATTACATCCAAGGTGGTCTGGGCCCCATTTGGTGGTCCTCAGAACTGAAACAGCGGTAAAAGTCACCAGGCTTCCATCTTGGTTCCACATCACCCAGGCAAAGAGGTGCCCTAACGACCCAGACATTCCAGGCTCCAAACCTTCAAAGCCAGAGTGGTCGTCATGACTTTTGTCTCCTACTCATCTAAAACTCACTAGGACCTCTAGTGAGTCACCAAGGTAACCAATGTATTGTTGCCCTCTTCCGCTCATAGTTATTTACACACTACTTATTTTGTTGTTTGCTGTTGGGCTGTGGACTGTTTGCCCAAGTGACTTTGAGGTGCAACATAAGCTAGCCTTTGTCCTCGTTTACTTGATAGTAGCCTTTGGGGCATCTACCCTCCTTTGTCTACCTCAAGCCCCACGAATATGATTCTATTCTTAAGCCTTATGCTGCTCCTAACTTTCTCTGGCTCCACTACACAAACACAACCTACCTATACCATAACTGTCTCTCTCGTGGACCAGGGGACGATAAGTTCTCACAATTTTTCTACCTCAAATCACAAAGTGGTCTTTCATGTTCCATACTGTCAAATGGTACCTATTCAACATACCTGGGAAAAACCTAAGGTGACAATGGTCGCACACAGGGCAAGACACACCTGGTCCAGGCCACTAACCCCCAGCTCATGTGGCGGTCCCGAGGGAATGTGTTGTGTTTTGCGTAGCTTATACATCGTTCCCCGACCTGACACTTTCCACCAGAGGCAATGTGTTGACCCTAGGGTCTTCTATCTCGATGCTCCCGATTGTGAGACCATAGGCATAGGTCGCAGGGGACAAACGCTAAAGGATGCAGATCCTATCATCTCGGCCCGGTATGTGAACTGGGGTGATGGGATCAGGCGAGTAGCGTTCTCGATCCCCAATGCATTACACCCCCAACTCCTCCTGGGTAAGACATGGGACCTCTCCTTTGATAGTCGTGATGACCATAGACAGATGCCTTGTGGCAACTTTTTAACCCTACAAACCCAGCTAATAACCCCATTTCCAGTAATAGACGCCCTAGATTACGCCCCCTTGGCCCTAAAACCCCAGGTCACTCCTCCTATTCCACAGCTTCTTTCACATGCTTACAACACGCTCTCACAATCTTCCAACTTCACAAAATGTTGGCTCTGTGTTCCTTATCGACAGGACATATACATGACAGCTCCTACACACCGGAATTCCTCACACGTCCTTTCCACATAATCCAGCCCTGGTAGGCCCACTGCGGATCTATCCCTCTCAGCTATGGCTGGCTAACCTCACCTGCCTAATCTCTCAGGTCAAAAATACCTCTCTACAATTAGACGACCTACCTCACTGCACGCAGTATGTCACACACACACAAGACAGGGCTGTCTGCCCACCCAAGGGATGGTTTATAGGATGCAAAGAGGGAGCACACGTTTGTCTTCCTCCAAGGTGGACAGGGTCATGCACACAGACCCTATTATTCCCTGCCCTAACAATAAATTCTGAAGACACCATAGAGATATCACTCCTCTCCCAACCTCCAGATAGCCATCTGAACCGCAAAACCAGTGCTATTCAAGCTCCCATCCCTATAGGAGCAAGCATTTTTGCAGTATTAGGAATAGCCATGGGAGCAGGAGGATTGGGTGTGGGCATACATGCTCAACAGCTGTACCACCAGCTCTCCCTAGAACTTCACCAAAGGATAGATGGCATCACACCTGCCATACGCTCACTTCAAAATCTGATTAATAGTCTTGTTGCAGTCGCTCTCCAGAATCGGCGTGCTCTTGACGTCTTGACAGCCGAGAGGGGAGGTGTCTGTGCTATGCTGGGAGAAGAATGTTGCTACTTTGTAAATGAATCTGGGATCGTGATGGACAAGGTAAAAAAACCTTCGTACCTGGCTTGAGCGTAAACGCCCAGAATGAAAAAACTGCCTCTCCTCCACTACACCGTGGTCCTGGTGGAATGACATGCTTGGGTCATGGGGACCGTTCCTGCTACCTCTTCTGGGCCCTATAATCATGATAATAACCTGTTTACTTGTAGGGCTCTGCATTTCTAAACTTTTGTCAAGTTTTATTCAATCCAGGCTCCGCACAATCACGGCCAACGAACTCGTCGCTCTAGTGGGCATCACTGACGCTGGCGTTCGGACAGACTATTCCCATCGTCCCCTCGCTCCATACCATGCGGACGCCTCGATCCAGCAGGACGCAGTTTGACAGAGAGGGACCGTCGCCCCTATAACCAAAAGAGGGGAATGTTTGGTTTTTCCCGGCTCCCACTTGGTTGCTATAGTGACCGGCCGGAGACGCGCAGGGTCAGTGCGGCGCAGACCTTTAAACGTCATACGCTAAGCGCCACCTTTCTTCCCCTGGGTCAAACTGCAACTCCCAGCTTACCTTTTGTAGTCTCCTGTTTCACTTTCCCATGCTCCCGCCCAATCCTGGCAGTTTGCCTCCTAATCCCCGCCTCCCGGGTATTTAATTCCGGACCCGGACAAAGACAGGCAGAGTTTCGCGCTTTCCCCTCCTCTTCCCACTAATCTCTCCGTGTATGCCCGCAATAAAAGCGTATCCTTTATCTTGTCTCTCTCTCTCCCTCTCTTCGCGATGGAATAAACCTATCATTGTTGTCTCCTGAAAATGCAAGGAGACATACGAAATGAACTCTTACTTTGAAATATATAATGACCTTATTTCCTATGGTCATAGCCACCCTCTTCTGCAACAGCTCTAGATGACTCATCCTGTCCTTCTGATACAGTTCTCTATCCCAACAAATCTCCTTTTCTTTCCTTCCTCTAGCTTCCCAAAATAGAATAAAATGCAGGATAGGCAGCTGGACCACCCTGCCTACCTATTTTTTATCTCTACTGCCCAATACCATACTTACGCTGATTCACTCTGTTCTTTTTCCAGGTTGGCAGGCAGCAACTGCTAAGATTCTGCGTGAATGCTGTAATGCTCCTTTTCACTCTCTTCCAGCATGGCCTCTTCTTAGAGGAGCTGCAGGGTGCTGACTCACTGCAAGGCTGGCAGGCTGTCCTGGGCTTGGTGGTCTTACAGGGCTCATTTTTCCTGTCAATCCGATTCACTGGGAGAAAGGAGTCATTGTCAGGGACGGGTCCATCACTGTTGTGGAGGAGAGCTGAGGGGGTAGGATCTGCAGGGTCTGGAGATTGTGTATCAGCCTTATTTGCTGGCCTCACTCTGATGCAAATACCTGTCCCCTGGCTTGCTTGATGTTTCATAATAAGATAGGTGGCCATCTGGTAATCACATTTTTTTAAATGGAGGGATTTTGTAACTTCTTCAGGGTTGTGTCCTAAGGCACACATCACCGTTAGGATAAAAGGTTTTGGGCGTTCTGGAAGCAGATCAGAAGGAGGACGAGAAGGCGGTTCACGCTGGCAGAGCCATGGGTGCAACAAGATTTCCTCTAGTGTTGGACACTTTAAGGGGTTGGTGGTGAGAAACATGCCAAATAGATTTTCCAGATCTCTGGAGAAGTAATGGGGAGAGTAGCGCCTGCCCTGCAGCATCAGCAGTTTAAGACGCAAGGGATGGATCTTCTTGAACGGTGTGCACCCCCGTACCATCTCGTAGAGGATAAAGCCGAGTCTCCAAATGTCCCCAGCAAATAACTCTCTGTTTTGCAATGGTGTTTCGGGGGCAGTGTCTGGCTGCGTGCTGCAGATCTTGTTCAACTTCTCAAGAGTGATCTTGGTCGCCGTTCCGAAGTCATAGATTTTAACTGTGCCATCCTCATCTAACAAGATGTTATCTGTTGTAAGGGCCCCGTGAACAATTCCTTGTTCGTGGAGGTACTGCATGGCACAGGTGATTTTCCGAAATATTCTACTTGCCTCCTGTTCTTGTAGGCCGCTGGTCTCAAGGATGCGACCCATCAGTGTTCCTCCACCTGCGTATTCCATCACCATGTACACTTCCTCCTTCGTCTCAGTAACCTGCAATAACTTGATGATATGCGGATGCTGCAGTGATTTCATGATGCTGACCTCCAACGTGATGCGGCCAGAAGTCTCTCCCTTTGGAAATACTTTGATGGCCACTCTGCTTCCAGTGGATAAATGCTCAGCCAGCATTACATCGGCAAAATCGCCCTGGTTGATTTCCCGTAGGATTTGGTAATGATCAGTGAGCTTCTCCAAATGGATGGAGTTGGCTGGGGAACCCAGAAACGATGTTGGTTCACCATGCTCACTCTCAAAAGTAGGCATTGCAAATTACCAAATTTTACAATCACTCTACCACCTAATCACAAAATAAATTATTTAGGACTCACAGAGCTTACGACAAGTAAGAGGTCCAAATAGGACCCAAAAAACCCCATCCCAGCCAGGGCCTTATAGGTACCATTTGAAGTGACACAATGGAAGGAAACTGCTGGTCATGGAATTCCAAAGCTCATCTTTCAAATGACTTCACAGTTGCTCCTTGTGAGATCAGAGCCCCAAATGGCCCAGTCCTGGCTGGCCATAACTCACATGGTTATCTCACTTTTGGGCTTCTAGGACCTTTTGTGCTTTAATTTAAAAAAAAAGGATACAAAATTTTTTGCTAATATAGCTGTGGAGATTGACATTTAGTTTCTTAGAATGAAAAACCTGTAAGATCTTCAAAGTCTCTTTTGTACCTGGCTTGAGAATCTGTAATACTTTCTGTTTTGAAAGACTCCTGATGTCTACACTCAGCATATCCAATCCCTTTTTCTTTAAATTCTCACTGATGGGTCTCTGTGATGATAGAACTTCCCTGACATTACAGTAATGAGGAGGATGTTCTCTTTATAAAGCGCAGTAAGGAGACCAACTGACACGAAGATCTCCTGCACCATAGTTTCCCCAGAAAATAATCATTGTGTTTATCATGGAAACACCTTGGATGTTGGAAGGACATAGGTTAATATGTGCAGCGTTAAATGAAAAAGCAAAACAAAATAAAACCTCTGTCAACTAAGAATTCTCTATTCTCTATCCAGCAAAACTGTCCCTACAAAATGAGGGAGAAATTAAATCATTCCAATGCATAAGCATTGAGGAATTTGTTTCCCTATTACTAGACTTATGAGGTATAAAAGGATCCTTTAGGTTAAAGGAAAGAATATCAGGCAGGAACTCAAAGCTCTTTGAAGAAATAACTGATAAAGCTAAATACATAGATATTTATGAAAGTCAGGACTAGTTTTGTTCGCTATATGATGTAACAGGTGCATATATCAAAAAATTAAGATCTGAACATTACTATATTTTTTGAAACAGTGTGACCTTCAGGAGTAAAATGTTACAAATATGGTACCCAATATGGAACAGAAGCTGGAGTGGCATGGAGCAGCATTTTGTATTTCTCTAAGTTTAGCTGGCACAAGTGCACATCAGAGCACTGTAACTTGAGGGTTTTCAGTGTAATGCCCAGGGTTTCCTCAAAAGTAATATCTGTAGGATATATACAGAGGAAAAAGAAACTCAAACACTTTCCTCCCAAAAGAATGATTCAAGGAACCAGGGACTGTGAGCTATAAGGCGACTGGCAGATGACAGCCAAAGGACAGAGGGTAGCCCTTCCTCCGCAGCAATCCCTTTCCTTGTCAGTGGGTCATCCACCTCTCACTCAGAAGTCAGAGCTAGGGTCAAGGGATGAGAAAACATGATCTAATTAGGTCCAAAGACCAAAAATTGCAACAGGCAAGCATGACGGAAACACCCTCCAGGTAATTTGTAAAGAAAATAGAAGAGAGTGGCTATACTGCCAGACAAAATAGATTTGAAATCAAAAGAAGGTTATAGGAGGACAAAGAGGGACATTGTCATGGTTGATACATTGTGTCAATTTGGGGAGCATAGAGGTTTGGCTAAGTAACTCAGCAGTTGTAAATCTTGGGGTGAAAAGGACATGCCCTTACCCTTCTGGGATGTTGTTTATTGTGTTAATTTGGGAAGTTTAAAAGGTTAACTATGTGACTCAGAAGGGAAGTGGAGTGCTTATTTGTATTCATCCTGAGCCTGTGGAAGAGGAGGGCATGGAGATTGTGTGAGAGCTACACGCCCCCTGGGTGGGGGTAGGCTGTTTACAATGTAAGGGAAGAGAAGAAGCTGCTTGCAGCCATTCCTCCCTTTGCTCTTGTGGTTTTTGCTGTGCTCTGCTGCCATGAACAGTTTGCCCTCTGCCATGTGCCTCTCTGCCTCAGAACCAGCCAAGTAAGGACTGAAACCTCCACAAACTGTAAGCTAAATAAACCTTTCCTTCCTTCATTTTGGGCGTTGGGTATTTTGTCTCAGCAAGGAGAGAAAAGTAACCAAGATAGACATGCTGCGGACAAAAGGTCAATTAAGCAAGAAGATAACAATGAAGAATTAGGACAGTCAAGCACAGGAAATGCTTTGCTTGTAGTAATCATATTCTGAGTGTGTCATCCATTGCTTTAATTTTGAAGATCGTTCACCGGAGAGTTACCCACATTCTGCCCTGTAGGGAGCTCTGTATCTGTTACTCACCTCGAACAGGAGGAAATGGTCCCTCTATGGAAGAAGCTCACTGAGCAGAGGATTGCAAACCTCCCAGACACTGGGAGAGCATATGCTCACCCTCTGAGTGTGCAGGCAGCAACATGTTCACTACAACCACACCCTACTCGAGCCAGCGGTGCAGTTCATTTTCTTATCTTTGATTAACAGCATCAAATAATCAGACAGTTGCAGGGCCAGGAAACGATAGAGGCCATCTAGTCCAGACTGCCCATGTTTCATTTCATCAAATTCTGAGCCCCAGCGAGGGAAGTGGTTTCTGCTAAGTCCTATAGTGGAGTGCAGAGACTGCTTTTGGGAGCAGGAGCCTTAGGAGGGTTCCCTGTCCCACCCCTTTGTACCAAGGGACCTGCAGCTTGAGGTAAACCTGCCAACCAGCGGATGACTCTGCTCGCACAAGCCAGCACTGCTGAATGTGGAATGAAGTCATGATGCACTACAGATATTTTGCATGACTGAAAGTTATATATAACAAGGCTTTTACACAGGGATTTAAACAAACAGACATAGGCCAAACATGAGAAAATGTAATGTTAGTCCATGTTTGTCCCCACTCATATGCTGTACATCACCGCATAACCTTTGGGCCTTCTGTGAGGTCAGTGGGGGCTCGCACATTGCAAAAACAGGTTACTGTGGGAGGGGCTGATGATGGCAGGCAGGGTAGGGTGGGGACAGGAAGCGAATGGGAAACCTATGCTGTGTTGACTTTTGGGGTGTACCTGCCTGAAATAAGAAATTACACTTATTCATTTAGGTGGTACCGGGGATTGAACTCAGGACCTTGCGCTTGCCAGGCAGGCGCTTATTCCACTGAGCTGTATCCCCAGCCCTCAAGGAATTCCGCTTAAAAATTAGTCTCACCAACATCAGTTTTATAAGGTAGTGAACAAGTGGCTTGTGATGCATTTCTGTTGTGCAGGGTTCCCTGGGGCCAGCGTCCATCTCAGCACAACCCTGCAGCATACGTGTAGGGACAGAAGGGCTGAGCGGGCAGATGGGCTCTGGAAGGTGCTGGCACACCTGAATGGCAGCCACAGGCGGGATGGGGTCAGAGAGGAGGAGTTTCAGGGTTTTCCAGCTTGGACCAGGGCAGCTCTGTTCGTGCCTGTTTATTGTGACCCAGTCTGAGATTGATTTCTCACCGCAAAGGCCCAAGAAGAGAGAGGTCTGTTCCCACCTATTCTTAAAGAGACTGGGTCTTAGAATGGGATTGGGGTGTGTGGCTCAGACTGGGAGCCCAGATCCTGGCTCTCAGGGGTAGGAACAAGCTCACCGCTTTCAGAAGCAGGAGTAGGGAGAGATGAATTCTTTTTAAATATACTTTATCTCAGGCTGGGGATATAGCTCAGTGGAATAAGCGCTTGCCTAGAAAGCGCAGGGTCCTGAGTTCGATCCCCAGTACCGCCAAAAAAAAAAAATAGATAAATAAATAAATAAATATACTTTATCTCTTTAGGGCAGGATTATGTTCAAAGCAAAATTAATTCAAAAGTGCAGGAGAGGCTGGTGGCAGCTGTTACCTATAAGGTGAAACTTTGCCCAGGAGAGAGAGCCTGGAACGTACTGGACAGAATATGAAGGCAGAAAGGCATCCCTGAGGCCCAGGCCCTCTTTGCAGAGATCCATCCTGACCCAGCGGGGTGAATATGACTGGGGCCCAGCTTCAGGGGAAACCACCATGTGAGCAGGGCCTAGGCGGAGGTCACTTCTGAAATGGCAGATCTCACAGGTCCCAGGTAGCCACGAGCATCCACCTGCCCCAGCATCCTGTGACTGAGGCCAGCGGAGGGTGACCTGGGTCCTCGCTGGGCTTCCTGTGAAGCACAGCAGAAAGGTGTGCAATGTGAACTGCAGAGCAGCTTCCAGCAGCGGCTGGAGCAATGACCCGCAGCTGTGCCTACAGGGACCTCTTCAAGCTGTACAGCTGCCAAGCGGCTATGGCGAGGGAGTTCCCAGGGTCAAGTTCATGGTACTGCGGAGAAGCATGTCTCCCTGAGGGACAGTACCATACACCTGTTCTCTGGAGTAGCAGACCTGCCATGGAAGGTTTCTGTCCCCAGGGAGAATTCTGCCTGGCAAGCACCACCCCTGTCCTCAGTCCAGCGGCCAGCAGAGCTACCAGAGGACCTGACCACAACTAGAGCCATAGGACACCCTGGGCGCAGTCCCCAAGCCCGCGAAGCCACCTGGGGAGCTGGGTCACCTGTCCTTCATCCCAGCTTTGACCCCCTCCGTCCTTTCAGTGATCCCCACCTGCCTTATGTGTCCTCTGCACCTGGCCCAGGCCCAGGAATGAGACCTGATGGCCCATCTAGGAGCCCCAGCCACAAGGACCCACAGCTCCAGAGGTGGCACTTCGGCTGGCTACTGTCACACGGAGCAAGGCGCCCTAGCGATGCAAACCCACTAGCTTGGTGGCTGAATCCTCTGCACCTGGCTGCTCTGCGTGGGCGTGGGATTCAGGTGCTGCTGGAGGTACACCTGGGGGCCCAGAAAGGGAAGGTAACCTCAGGGACACTGCATACCAGTGTCTTTAGAGGAGCCAGTGGCTACCAGCAGTATGCCTGGGAGCCTTGTGGGCTGGCACCTGGTGCAGGTGACAGCCATTCTTAGCTCCACCAATAGCACGTTCCTGAGCATCCTGGCTGAAGAACTGACAATGTCCCAGGACTTGGCTGCTGCTCAGAGAAGTTGGAATCCCACAGTACATTCTTGGGCCTTCATCCAGGGTTATGCTCACCAGCCTTCTCAGAAAGTTCTCACTCCAGAGCTTATTGCTGGTTTAAAGCCCAGTCCGCCACCTTCCATCCTTACCACCTAAACGACCTGCGGCCTCCTTGATCTGCCAGGGACTGCACAGTAGACTCTAAACCTGCCCAAGCCTGGGATCCAACATCCACGGGCCCTTCTGATTTCCAGCTTTGTCCACTGCAGTCTGTTTTTCCCAGCTGGGCCTATTCTTGCAGCATCTGTCTCCACAGATGGGATTCTAGATGTCAGTGGAAGCCTTCTGTGGAGACACTCCTGTACTCAGGCCTGAACTCTGGAGGAGATCTGAAATTTGGGGTTAGAGGTTAAGGGACAGCACTGGTCCGACCCCTGAATGCCTTAACCAGGTACTTCTATGTCCACACACTCCCAAGCTCAAGCTGGAATGTTTCCGGATGTTGGGCTGTCAACTTCCCGATATGTGGTAGTTTTACAAGTCAGTGCTTCTATTCTATTTGTAAACCTAAATGAGACAGTTAGCTTTTCTAATTTTGTAATTATATTTTCCAATTTTAAGGCAAAACACTAAGATATTTTCAATCTTTTGCTAAATATTTTGGAAGGCTATTAAAAATAGACAATCAACATCTAAAGAAAATTAGTCTCAATGAACAAAACTTTTAAAAGTTTGTCTCCCTCATTGTAGGCAGTCAAGGTATTGGAGAATCTTGAACAGAATATAATTGCTGTGACCCTGATGAATGTAACTGATTTCAGTTGTACTGTGAGTGCTGTAAGTTACTGAACAGAGAGGAGATATTTTGGCAAATGCTTTAAACTATGGTGAAATATAAATATATGTCTAGCATTAATAGGTGGCTATTTTGACTTGACATGAATATTTAATCGTTAAAATTGTAATTTACTTGTGAACCTCACCTTTGTGTGGTTTTCATATTTGGCTGGGAAATACAGTACAATAGGTGAATATTCCTTGTGAGAAAAAATAGCATTATACCAGAAAAATGACTGGTTAGATTATAATTAATACAATTAAGAAGCAACTCTTTACTATGAAAATTCAGAGTAAAGAAAAGGCATAGAATAATATGTTATCCAAAGCCATTTGAAACAGACAATTTTTTTAAAAATAGCAAATGCAGTATCTTTTTCAGTGACTTTGGATGGGTGACTTGAGTTCTCTGGATCCTTGCTCCTGTCTGTAAATTGACAAGGCTTGTAGATAGTGCCAAGATTTCCTAGGTTTGGCACAATATAATTAAAATGGAACTTTTTCAGTTTCAAAGGAATGGAATATATTTGCTCCATCAAATTTTAATATCATATCATGATGTTATTCTGCTCTTACACATTATGCTTGCCTGTCCTTAGTTATATCAAATGTGGCTTTTGTGGTAGAGGTGGGTGGGCTTCCCCACTCCCCAAGTGAGGCCTTTGAAATTATTAAAGGAATGTTTTGATTTAAGCAACAAAATAAACAGTCTCCCTTTTTTAATAAGAGTGCAAGAACAGTCCCAGGTCCCCTGTGCCCTTGCCACACAGCCTCCCCCTTTATCAACACCCCCAACCAGAAGGACCCCTTGTCTGAGTGCTGATCCTGCCTGGACACTTTGGAATCACCCGAATTCCATGGATCCCACAACCCAGCCTTCAAGCCTCCTTGCAGACTTCCATGGATCTGATTATCTTGATGAATTCAGAGGGTAAATATTAAGGACTTCTCCTTGTCTTCCCTTCTTGGGTTTTTCTTGCCCATTATATGACCAAAAGGGCACTGTGGCATGTTCTAATCGCTGATGTCTGTTTCAGCTCTGCCTGCAGAAATGGCCAGAGGGTGCTCTCTCTCTCTCTCTCTTTCTCCTGACTCCCAGAGAGCCATGTGATTTTCCAGTTTTATCACAGAACTGTTTTTCATTACTTCTGCCCTTTCAGTTCAGCACTGCTGGGTGCCCTGCCCACCTGCGGGAGCCCACTGAGTGGAGATAGGGTGCTGAACGTTTCATTACTGCACACCTGTTGTATGTGGGGGAAATCAGCACCCTAAGTAGTACTAAAACTGTCTATGTTGGGGAAAACTTCTCTCTCACATGTATCTTTATTCTCATCTTAGGTACTTTTGAAACAATTCTATGAAATAAAAATTATGATGATCCTATCTTTGCAGATGAGAAGATCAAGGTTCAGTGAAATGCAATAATTTATGAACGTAAGATGTGGCAGACCTGGAAGACAGGCTCTACTCCCACATCCCTGCTCTTTTTTCCAAATCTATTTACTATTTTAAAAACATTCGTGTAAGGGGAAAAAATAACACAACAAACCCCTGCTTATCCACCAGATAGATTTAATACTTCTATGAATCTTTTCATCATTTTCTTTCTTCTTTCATCTGCCTCCCCTCCTCCTTTCTTTCCTCTCTGTAGCTGAACTGTTTCCAGGTGAACCAAAGGCAGCCTATTCCTCCCTCACCAACATAGCGGCCTTTACTGCCTAAGAATAAGACATTCTCCTACACAACTGCAATCCCATAACCAAACTAAAATAGTCATCAATTATGGCCTGGTGTCATTTAATACCCAGTTTATACCACTCTAAATTCCTCTGCAAGTGCTTTTATGACCATGTTTTCAAACATGAATCTGAGTGCACGTTTTTTATAATTTTTTAAACTCCATGGCAGTTTCTCCCACCAATGTTTTAAAGTGATGCTCACTTTTTGAAGAGGAGAGGCAAAAAATAAATAATAAAGCAATCCTCATCTTTATTTTTAACTAATAACATCTGCCCCAGTAGTAGAAAAGTTAGCAGGGGCTCAGTGTAAAGGCAAGATTGAAGGATGAAGACATTTTGCACTTAGAACCCACTGAGTGTGAAAGTCTTAGATCTGATGTTTTCAGAGTTGGCTGCAATATTATGCCTAAGCATGGATTCTGGGAAATTGTAATCATGTATTTTTTCTGGGAGAACTTTGCCAAAGACACCTAACAATCCAATAGCTTCTACTACTTATGGCAAATCTGGCTAGGACATAGAAAATTTTGTCTGCTGTTTAGATGAAATTCATAGACATCCTGGAGTTCAATCCTACTTTAAAAGTCCCACAAGTATGTGAGCTGTTCTCTACTACTAATTTATTCTTACAAAACTAAATTTCTATCCAGAGTTTATTTCATTGGTAACATTCAGCAAACTTCCACATCCTGACCTCAGTAAATCTAGAAATTTCATGAAACAGTGAAAGAGGTAACATTGCTTTCACTTTGTTGCAAAACTGAAGAAAGATCATTCGTGATTTTACACTAGCGCAACATTAGGCAATGATAAGAAATATAGGAAGGTTGACATTTTGTAAGATTCAAGCCATATTCTAGATGTTGAATGTGTTGTCCAGAATGCATATTCACAAAACAGTAAGGTTCATATTTAATTTCTACCACTTTTATTCCATCAAGCATCTTTTGATTGGTTCACTTGTACAAGATATTCAGACACTGTGCAAGGTATGAGTAGGCCATAGTCTTCATTCTCCAGAAATTCACTGTCTAGTAAGTCAGACAGTCACATGAATAGTATATGATAAAATAACGTGTCTGCGGAGGAGAGGAAGGCCACCTAAACTGCCCTGTCAGGAATGGCGGTTGAGCTCACATGAAGACAAGAACCCAGAGCTACGGCAAGAAACAGACTCAGGCTCACAGCTGTCCTAGGAATGTTTGAAAACTGAGTGAGTGATACCTATGTTCTATCTTTAAAGGACAAGAAGCACAGGATGACAACACAGCCATGATGTGGGCTAGAAAAAGGTTACTTCATGGTAGCAAATATAAATAACAGAAAAGAAAAGACACAGATATACAGATATAGATAGATATAGATACAGATACAGATACATGGAGAGAAAGAGATCAGGCAAACATTTCCCACTGAAGGTGTACTTCAAAACCAAATTTCAGAACAAAAGAGGAAAGGGACACTAGGACAGATGGTAAAATCCATAATTGTGAGAATCCATTTCATACAGAATGGAAATAATGAAGAAATCTATAAACAGATTTAGAACAATTCAATTTAGAATTCTCAAGGGAAACAGCACTCAGAAAAAATAAAGAAACAAAACCATGGAGGAATGGAACAACAAGAAAGGGGACTTGGAAAATTAGAAAACATGCAAGTTAACAGCATAGTTATTGAAATAGAAGAACCTCAGTGACTCTTGCTAGCCTTTGAGGATATTTGTATATCAAATACAAACTGAGGATTTCAGAAAATACAGAATAATTGAGATAAATACTATTGAAGGAGAAACTGAAATCTGGTGGATGGATCAATAAGGTCTAGTATGTAGCAGAGAAAAATTTTAAAGGAAAATGAAGATGATAAGGAGAAACAATATTTTAAAAGATAACAGCTGAAAACTGTCCACAGCTGAATCACTAAGTAAAAGTGAATTATGAGAAAAAAAGAGATAAATAAACATAAATCTATCCTATTAAAACTAAAAGGCACTAGCGAATCTGGAGAATATCAATAAGAGAAATACGAAAAGGAGCAAAAAGAAAAGGTAGATTTTCTAAGTAGGAATTTTAAAGATGAGTAGGTTTCTTATCAACAATAGAGGTCAGAAGTCAGTGGAAAAGTACAGTACTTCAACGAGCTGAAGGAAATAACTGTTCTTCTAGAGCTCTATGCTCAGCTAAATACCTTTCAAGAGAGAATAAGTCAATTTAGGACATTCAAAGTCAGAATGCACTTACCATCAACAGACACTGACTGCAACACCTATTAAAGAGTGAACTTTTAAAGAGTCACATTAAGTCCAAAGGAAAGAATAGTCTACAGAAAACTGGTACAAACAGAAATTGTACAAAGATACTGGTACAGTTAGTGAATATTTAAGTTTAAAAGCCCTTTCAATTTAAAAATGGGATAACAGCAACAAGAAAAATGGAGGTGTCCCTTTTCTGTTTTCTAGGAAGATGGAGAGATACTAGATAACCTTTTACTTTGGGAATTTTATAGCTTGACTTATATGTGTACAATTGTAAGTAATCATGAAAAATGACAATATTTTCTATAGTTTCCCAACTAACACAGGTTGAAGAAGCAGTATGAAGAAATATATATCAATAACTCCAGGTTCGAAGGAAGTGTGACAGGCAATAGACAATGAACTTTTTTATTCTTTTTAGACACATTTTTAAGAGATTTACTGAGCTCCAATATGCATACCATATAGTCAACCTCTCAAAGTGTACAATTTAATGGTGTGTAGTACTTTCAAAGGTATATTCAGTGAATTTCAAAGCATTTGTTTCGCTTCAGAAGTGAATCTCTTGCGGCCTAGCAGGGGCTCCACTCCTTGTGATGCTGGTTGCTGGTTGCAGCCTCCAAGGCGGTCAGGTTTCACACTACCTGCTGACTCGCCCTGGTCCACTCACCTCAATCTCCCATGCAGGTGGCAGACAATGTTGGAGACAGGTGGTGGGAGAATCAGCTGGCAGGAGCAGCCAGCAGCCTGGATAGTGTGAGTGACATTGAGCCTCAGTGAGCCTCAGGAGCTTCAATGAGCTGCTTGGGAGAGGAGAAACTCCACCCCCTGCCCCCTACCATCCCCAGGGGAGGGGGAACCACACCCACCACCCCACTGCCATCCAGGCAGCCTCGGTCTGGGGGAACCCTGGTGCCTGGTCCATATTCCTACACTATGGGTTGGGCAGCCAGTAGAGCAATTGCCCAGGACACAGCAACCTTTTGTCTGGAGGAACTCAGGGTAATCCACTCTAACAAGGGGAAACGCTTTGCATACAAACTCATAATTGATGACTGGTTCTGTTATGTAACCATAGGCTTTGTTCATATGGTCTAAAGTACATCATCAATAGTTAGCAGAATTTGTCAGTTTCTAAATTATGCTTATTGCTAATTGTACTACTGTAGCTAGGACATCATATCCATTGTAATCAGTTGTGCTCCCTTATGTAACAATAGTGGGAAGCTCTGGGTTAATAACCTCACTACAGCCCCACACAATAGACTGGGGACTGAGCCAAACAAAAACCAACATCCTTCAATTGGGAAGATAGGATCTTGAGAAAGACAGAAACCAAGAAACTCCTACATACAGAAGGTAGCCCTGAAGTATGGAGTATTTCTCGAAAGGCCTTGATATTAGTGATATACCTACCTACTACCAGAATTCATAAGGAACACCACCAAAAAAATAAAACATTTTTTTGAAATAGAAAATGTCAAACAGAAGGAGTAATCTCTCAGACTTCCAGCCCACCCAGAACAAATCCAGGAGACAGCAAAACAGAAGAATGTGGAAGTCACACACCTGAAATTTCTGAAATGATAGCAAGTGAAGTAAAGAAACAAGTCCATCAGAATATAGAAGAAATCAGATCATCAATAATCTCTCACGTAAAAAACAAATAACTATAATGAAAGAATTGCTCATATCTAAAGGAGATATAGGTTAGAAAAAGGGGGACATAGAAAAATGTTGGAAACCTTGAATAAACAACATATGAAAGAATTAGAATGCATAAAACAGACAAAAAGATACCCAGGAAATTAAAACTGCCATCAAAAGCTGGAAATCCCACTTGAGCAAATCTGAAGATAGACTTTGAGACCTTGAAGACAGCATTGCAGCTAGTTTTCATGAAAGGAAAGATCCCTTAAAAATAACAAGGAACCAGGAAATAACAATTCACCAACTTCAAGGTGATGCAAAGAAAAATATTATAGGACTGATAGGTGTCAATGAAACAGCAGGAGTCAACATGAATGACATAAAAAGACTATTTGCAGAAGTAATAGCAGAAAATTTCCCAAGCATGGGAAAAGAATGTGACATATAGCATAGTGAGACATATAGAATTCCAACTAATAATAACTAAAATCTACACTCAGACATATAATAAACAAGATAGCAGAAATTCAGCAAAGAACAACATTAAAAGCTGTTAGAAAAAAGAAACAGATCATCTATAAAGGAAAGCCCATCAGAATCACAGCAGATTTCTCAACACAAACCATCAAGTCAAGAAAAGCTTGGAGTGAAGTATTTCAGCTTTGAAAGACAACAACTTCCAACACAGATTGATGTACCCTGCAAAACTATCTTTCAGAATTAATGGAGAAATAAGATACTTCCATGACAAAGAACAACTGAAGAAATTCATGACCACCAAACCAACTCTACAAAGAATACTGAAAGATATTCTAGAAAGAGACGGAAATGACAATTCCAAGAACAACAGTAGAAAGGAACCATCAGGCAAGGCAAGCAATTAAACAGAGGGGAAATGTAGGGAACCAGCAGCAGGAAAATAACATAACAAAGATAAGCCAATACATACCAGTTATAATCACTAATGTAAATGCCCTCAATTCACCAATCAAAAGAAACAGACTGGCAGAATGGATTAAGAAACAAAATCCAACAATATGCTGTATACAAAAAACACATTTAACTCAAAAGGAAATTCATACACTAAAAGTCAAAGGATGGAAAATAATACTCTATTTGACAGGAACCCAGAAAAAAGCTATTCTGGTTGCAGAGAATGTGAACTTCAAATGAAGAATGATCAAAAGAGATACAGACGGTCACTACATATTCGTTATGGGAAAATTGCAAGAGGAAAGATAACAATCACAAATATATATGCACCAAATAAAAGAACGTGCAACTACATAAGACAAATATTAACAGACATGAAAAATCAAATAAACAATAATACAACCATAATGAGGGATTTTAACACCCTATTTAACAATCACAAAGAGATAGATCAACTAAACAAAGAAATCAGCAAGGCAATAAAAGAACTGAACCCAGCTGAACAAATGGACCTAGTGTTCCACCCAACAACATCAGAATACACATTCTTCTCAGCTGCACATGGAATGCTTTCTTAAGAGAGACCATCTACTAGGCCACAGAACATGCTTAAGTAAATGTAAAGAAATTGAAATTATCCCATGCATATTATCTGACCACAGCACAATGAAATTAGAAATTATTGACAAAAGAAATCACAAAAACTCCATAAACACATAGAAATTAAATAACACCCTCCTGAACAACCAAGGAGTCACAGAAGAAATTAAACAATATTTACAATCAAGTGAAAATGCAGATACAATTTACCAGAACCTGTGCGATGCAATAAAAGCAGTCATTAGATGGAAATTTATAATAGTGAATTCTCACAACAGGAGAACAAGCACAAATAAATAACCTTATGCTGTAACTCAAGCTCTAGAAAAAGAAGAGCAATTCAAGCACAATGCCCAAAGAAGTGAGGAAATTAAGAATATCAGAATGGAAATTAATGCAGTGGAGACAAAGGAAACAATACAGAGAATTAATGAATCAAAGAGTTGGTTCTTTGAAAGAATAAATAAAACTGATAAACCCCTCTTCAACCTTATCAAAAAAGGAAAGAAAGAAGTCAAATTCAGGCAATAAAGAAAAAAGGGAGAAATCACTACAGATCTTACAGAAATTTAAAAGATCATCAGCACTTACTTTGAAAATCTTTACTCACATAGGATGGAAAATATAGAAGAAATGGATTACTGGATTACTAGATTACCAGATTACTAGATACGTATAAATTACCAAAGCTGAATCAAGATGATATAAAAACCTGAATAACCCAATATCAGTCAGTGAAATTAAAAATGTAATTAAAAGACTTATAAAGAAAGAAAAATCCAGGTCCTGATAGATTCACAGCTGAATTCTGCAAGAAATTTAATTTTTAAATTTATTTATTTATTCATTTATTTTTGTCTATTTGAGGCAGGGTCTCGCTATGCAGTTCAGGATGGCCTTGAGCTCACTTTGTAGCTCAGGCTAATCTCGAACTCAAGACAATCCTCCTACCTCAGCCTCCAAAGTGCCGGAATTACAGGCGTGTGCCACCACACCTGGCTCTACAAGAAATTTAGAGGTGAATTAATGCCAACTCTTCTCAAAATTTTTAATGAAATTGAAAGGGAAGCAATTCTCCCTAACTCATTCCTGAAGACAAGTGTTACTCTGACACCAAAACCAGAAAAAGACCCAACCAAGAAAGAGAACTATAGACCAATCTCCCTAATGAAAATACATGCAAATCCTTTAAAAATACTAGCAAATCAATGCAGCAGATCATCACCAATAAGATTATATATCATGTCCAAGTGGGATTCATCCCAGGAATTCATGGGTGGTTCAATATATGCAAATCAATAAATGTAATACACTATATCAACAGCCAAAGATAAAAATCACATGATAATCTCAATAGATGCAGAAAAAGCTTTTGATAAAGTTCAACACTGCTTCATGATAAAAAAAAACTATAGAAGATATGAATAGATGGTCTTTACCTCAATCAGACAAAAGTCATCTATGACAAACCAACAGCCAACATCACACTGAATTGACAAAAACTGAACACTTTCACTTTAAAATCAGGAACAAGATAAAAGTGTCTACTGTCACCACTCCTTTTCTTTTTTTTAAGAGCAGAATATATTTATTGAGGGAAAGAAAGCTTCTGTAGGAGAGAGAGACAAAAAGGGACCCAGAGTGGGTTACCCAAGACTCTGTCTTTCTAGGGACTTTTATAGAGCACACTTTTCAATATAGTTCTGGAAACATCAGCCAGAGCAATTAGACAAGAGAGAGAAATAAAAGGAATAAGGATAGGAAAGGAAGAAGGGAAATTATCATTATTTGCAGATGACACGATACTCTACATAAGAAATCCCAAAAACTCCACCAAAAGACTCCTAGATTTAATAACCATTCAGCAGCATAGCTGGGTACAAAGTCAACATTCAAAAATCAGTAGCATTCCTGTACACACACACACACACACACACACACACACACACACACACTGAGAGAGAAATTAGGGAAACCATGCCTTTCACAACAGCTTCCAAAAAGATAAAATACTTTGGAATCAATCTAACAAAGGAAGTAAAAATCTATACAGTAAAAATTACAGTACTATGAAAAATGAGATTGAAGGGGATTTCAGAAAATGCAAAGATGTTTCTTGCTCATAGTTAGGGAGAACCAACCTTGTGAAAATGGCCATACTCCCTAAACTGTTACACAGATTCAATGCAATTCCAATCAAAATACCATTAGTATACCTCACAGATCTAGAGAAAACATTCCTAAAATTTGTCTGGAACCAGAAGAGACCTAGAATAACAAAAGAAATCCTGGGCAACAAAGGCAAGGCAGGGTACATCACAATCCCTGACTGGAAATTATACTACAAAGCTACTCTGATATAATCAGCATGGTACTGGAAAAATACAGACCTGAAGATCAGTAGAAAAGATTAGAAAATGCCAACACAACTACGAACACACTCAGCCACCTTATCTTTGACAAAGGGGTCAGACATGTTCACTGGAAGAAAGATAGCCTCTTACATAAACGGTGCTGGAAAAGCTGACTCTCCACATGCTGAAGACTCAAACTATACCCGTGTCTATCAGTATGCACAAAACTAAAATCAAAATGGATCAGAGACCTAAATATTAAAAGAGAAACACTAAATCTAGTAGAAAAGAAAGTAGGTAGAAATCCTGAAGACATAGGGGTAGGCCAAAACTGCTCAAAATGAAAGAAGAACTGGGATGGGGGAAAGGAGAAAAGAAAAAAGGAATGGAAGATAGATCGTTAGATCAATACATCCATAGATTGATCAACTGATAGGTAGATAGATAGACAGATAGATATACACTCAAGATTGCTAAGATAATTGTACTACTAATTTCTAGTGGTTTATTGAAAGGAACAGTTAATGCTTCATTTTTTGACCAATTTTACATGCTTATACCTGATGATCTGAACAACTACTATGACAATAACAGTATGCAAAATAGCAACCATTGCTGATTTCCTATCATCTTGCTTTGAAATTCTGTATCATTTTTAATGTTTTTATCTTTATACTCTTTAAATTAAAACAAGTAAATCTCATACCCTTTAAATGCCCCTCCCCCCACACACACTCAAGTACTATTCTACTTTCTTTCTGCATAGACTTCCTTCTGTATTCACAACAATTCACATGCAGTCTCTGTGACTGGCTTCTTTCACTTAGTACATTGTTTTTAAGGTTCATCTCTGTGGTAGCATGTGTCAGTATTTCATTCCTTCCTGTGGCTAAGTAACACGCCACCACTCAGATACATTGCTTTTGGTTTATACATCCATTTGAGTTGTTTCCACCTTTTGGTTAGATGAATACACTGCCACAAATATTCACATGCACTTCTTTCGTGCATGCATGTATTCATGGAGCGTAATTTCTGGGTCACATGGTAACTTTGTGTCTAATCAATTAAGAAACTGCCAGACTGTCTTTCTAACCCTCCGCACCATTGTACATTCTGACCTGGAGTTCAAGGGTTCTGATTTCTCCACACTCTTGCCAGCACCTTGCTATTTGTCTATTTGGTTTTAGTCATCCTAGTGGATGTGAGGTAGTATCGCATTGTGCAGATGCTAAACTTCTGATTTGCGGACCATGCCTTAATTCTTGACTCGTGTTGGTTACAAAGATGTTTCATAAGTAAGTTATACATTTAGGTTGCATCTACTTTTTGGAGTATGTTATAGTTAAAAAGGAGTTTTAAAAGGTAAAATGTACTTCAAAAAAGAAAGCAGTAAGAGTGAAAAAAGATGGGGACGAAAGCCTTTCTCCCTGTAGTGGAGGATCAGATTCCCACCTCTTTTTATCAGTGGTCACACCCCTTGGTGGTGGCCACATCAGTCTTCTCTCTGCCTGCATGGTCACGTTGCCTGCTCCTCGATGTGTAATGTCTGTCTCTCTATGAGAGCTCCAGTCAGCCCAGATGGATGATCCAAGATAATCTCATCTGTAGATTTTTGATCACATCTCTGAAGTCCCTTTTCTAGGATAATGTTTGCAGGTACCAGGGATTAAAGAATAAACATTTTGAGAAGAGTAATTTCCAAGCTCTTATAATTGGCAACAGTTACCCTGGGTTTAGCCTTGAAATTTTTACAGACCAGAAAAGCCCTCAGTCCCAAACAACCTTGGGCTTGTTTGTTTGTTACTTAAGCTGTTGCGTATTAGAAACAATAGGAGAGTGACTGACTTCTCAACCTGCTTACGCGTCATGAATTTCATCTCTGGAAGGTCCTGCCCCAGGCAGCCCTTCATTCCAGGGAAACAGTGTCTCTCAGCAGCCTAGAACAGTTGTACTCTTTAAATTCTTTCCCATAGCAGAGACTACTGCTGAATGTTTACATGCAAGTCTTAGGCAAAATGATGCCAGGGAAATATCAGGAAGCAACTTATGAAGTAGATTGCTGCTAACTGCCAACGTTAAATTTGAAAACAAGGTTAATTTCCCAAGAAAGACAAAGGCAAAATATTTAACAGCATGATTTTTAATAAATAGTACTTAGATACTCTGAAACTTCCCTAAGGAGAAAGCAAATGAGCAAATCTCTGCATGTGAACCTGGGGCAAATTTATTGCCTTCTTTCTCTACCTGTGGGTTCCAGCTCACTAGGACCGTAAGTAGCTCTGAGAACTTGTTAGAAGTGCTGGTTCCTGGGCCTCACCATAGACTTTATGATGCATGAATCTTAAGAATAGTTAATGCACCACTGTATGGAAAGAGCCCATGGTGATTCTCAATGATTTGCCACCTGTGGTACCCTCACCTTTGTGTAATCCCCGCCACTTGGGTCTGGGAAGAACTGAGATTTGCCTCTAGCCAATAGAACAGAACAGAGGGATGGATGAGATGTCACTCTCATGATTACATTCCATCATGTGGACTCCGCTTGAGCAGAGGGGAGGGAGTGAGTCTTAAGAGAGAAGCCCTATGGTAAGATTGTATGGTCGGGAGCCTAGCACAGTGTCTCTAGAATGGCACACTGGAAAAGCTGTGTGGTGACACCAGTTACTGCAACTCATTTTTATTATAATTCGTTTCATGTATGTTGAATCTCTAAGAACAGCACTTTTCATTTAAATGGCATCTACTATCATATTTAGACTAGAATAATTTATTTAGTCATTTACTATTTACAAAACAAACAAAACCCTAAAACTTACGTCTACATAAAATACATTGTCAAACAGTGTAGTTCTTTTTTTTTTCTTTGTGGCATCGAACTCAGGGCATTGAGGAGAAGATTTAGTATCAATGAAGAGAAAAAGTGCTGGCAGTAGCTTTTCAGTCTGGCAAAGAGGAGAATGCAGGACTGTAGAGAAGAATTATTTATGTTCTAATTTCTTACCTTTCACGTCTTTTTCTACCTTTTCTGCTTGGTTGGCATGATTTAACAGTGAGCAAATAAACAAAATCATGTGCCCAAAATGCCCCTTCGCTGCCAATTAATTATAATGTTGATCTTAATGACTCTTGGTGTGGATTGCTGCATATAAATTTTGGTTACGGAGGTCTCTGACTGATTAACATGTTTAAGCCACTAGAGGCTCTTGAGGGACAACAGGAACCTAAAAATATCAATTTAACTCAAAAGTACACCGGCCTAGGACAACTCACTTTCTTGGTGGTGCTATGGTTGTCTGGGCTTGTTGGACAACAGTCATTCCATGCAGAGGAATCTTCTGCCTCACACTGCAACAGGACATCCTCTCTCCGAGAAGAGAAAGCTGTCTCAGAGCGGATGCTCCAGGCCAGGGCGGCTCCCACACGTGCACGAGACACCACCACCTCTGTTCCCGGGGGGTCAAGAAAGCAGACTCTCAGGGCTGGAGAACCAGCCAGTGCAGAATGCTGGAAAGTGGGATAAAATCTCAATGTTAGCTGGGTGCAACCGGCACGGTCCTGTAATCCCAGAGCTCTGGGCAGTTGAGCAGGAGGACTGAAGTATAAACACAGCCTGAGCAGCTGAATGATTTATCAAGATGTTGTCTCAAATGGAATTAATAATCACCTTGGTATAAATAGTTATTTCATTAACTAATATTACTTAGAAACAATAACAGGAATAGCTATTTTTATTGCAGTGCCTTTCAAGCTTTCTGACTATAATTCACAGTGAGAAATACATTTTGCATTGTAAGTTGGAATGTACAAATATAAATACGAATACATGTAAAACAGATAAAAGCTCCATGGAGTAATATTCTGATTTTTCTGTCTGTTGGTACAGCATTGACTCATCAAGTTCATTACTCACTAATGAGCCATGGCTTGCAGTCCTGAAAACGCTCATTTATATCACAGCACTGATTTATATCGCAGAGGAGCAGCGCCCAAGGAGCAGCCACCTTGGTGAAAAGTGAGCTGGAGTCAGAATGTCCATAACTCAGTCCCTGGTTGCATAAAAGCAAGTTTCCTCCTTTAATTATGCTTCATTCCTTTGCCCATAAAGTAGAATTAATGATATCTAAGGGAGGTTTGTAAATGAAATACAGTTATCCTTCAGGATCTGTGGGAAATCAGTTCTGGGACCACATTTGAATACCCAAATCTGTGATGCTCAAGTCTCTTATACAAAATAATGTAGTACTTGATATCACCGATGCACCTCCCCTATGCTTTAAATCATCTCTACGTTGCTGCTAACACCCTCTGCAATGTGAGTACTGTGCAGATCATTCTTATACCCACTGTTCACAAAATGGCAAGAAAAAGTCCCCATTTTTAATATAGACAAAATCCTTTTAAATATATTTTCTATATTCAGCTGTTTGAATCCACAAATACAGAAGCTGTGAGGACAGAGATCTGACTGTAATACACAGAAAGCTCCTAGGAGCATTTGCTGCACATGGAAAATATTCCATAAATGTTAGCCCTTTTATGAGCTACATATGGCCACAATAGCGCAGCATAAGTCACCTCAAGATGCTAAAGCACGCATTGATAAACACTTGATATGTCTGTGAGATTCCCCTGACTGTTGGTGGATAGGCTCTGCTTCATGGGTCTCATTTTCCAACAGACCCACCCAGGAACAACCTTTTCATGATGATGAAAGACAGAAAGAGCAAGAGCAAATTCTGTGTCCGAAGTATCAGACCTGCCAGCATCCCATTACTCAAGAGAAATGACACCTCAGAGTGGGAGGTCAGTCCAGAGTTCTGTGGTAGCAGGCCTGGACACAGGGAGGGACAAAAAGCTGTTTTATTACTGGCCAGAGCTCTGATGATCCTGGAGCCTCTGTCTGTGCTAGATGTTTGGAATAAATCAGGTTAGATCTTGAAGTAACCCAGCAGTATGATACTACAAATTCTTGATTATAGTGACAGAGGTCCCAGACAAGAATCTCAAGCAGAGGTCTGTTTCTCTGGGAAGGCTTGCTTCCCATTTCTGAGTAATGGTATGGATAAGCACAGGGCCCTCAGGTAATCTCTGATATCCTGTCTCTCTCTCTCTGACTCTGTAGTCCTCTGTGTGTGATCCATTGTAGGGACAGCTTTTCCCATGAAGCCGTTTGCAGAAACTCCATGTCACACTGTCCTCATAGTATTCAGTTAGTATTCAGTTAGATGAACAACCATCCTGCTGTGACTGAGAGCTTTTGAGAGATGTGCTAAAACCAAGAAAATGCTGGAAAAATGTGAATGAGTTGGTCATCCTATTTGCATTCCCAGAAAAAGAGAAGGCACTTTCTCTGTGGATTTGGGAGAAAGGACTCTTGGTAGACTTTCATGAGCCTGGCCTGGATTGAATATCATTCCTGAACAAATGGTTGGGAAGATGAGCCCTCTGGCCAAGACCAGGTCAGCTTCCGAGCCATATGGAATAATTTGTCCTGAATCCTACAAAATGTTGTGTAAGAGATGCCCCGGGGAAGGATCTTGCACATACAAATGATGTAAATCTCCTGATTAACATTACTTCCACTTTATAGATCAAGACACAGAATCTCAAGAAATAGGATCCCCAAGGGGCGGAATGATTTGCCAAGGCGACATATAGCAAAGTAGCCAGGAGCCAAGGTTTGGAGTCTAATCTTTCTGGCTTTAAAATCTGAACTCTTTCCATTGCCCAGGGCTGCTTGTCTACAGCAATAACTTTCTGAAAGCCCAGGGCAGCACATTAGAAAACTAAAGTTATACTTATTAAAATGTGAAACACTATATATACCCTGCTTCCCAGAACACTGATGGGAAAGATAGAAATAAAGGCCACTTGTAGGAAATTTCTCCTGAAGAATTCTTTTCACTAAAATAGAAATAACTCATTTCACAATGAGGAATACTTTTTTTTCTGAAAATGAACAACTGACTGACCACCAAAGGTGTTTTAGGATGTTTTCCTATGTGTGCAAGGGACTGGGAAAGATTTCCTACCCCAGCCCACCTCCAGGCCAACAGGAAGAGGAGACAAAGAAGAAATGTAATTGGATACGTTTGAGGTCCTCTCACTTTCCCCCAGCACCTGGGATATTTTAGAAACCTCCATCCCTCTCTTTCCCACTGGCCTTACTAAGCTGCACTCAATCCCTCTTGAGTCCTTTGAGTAATTCTACATGGCCTATTTGGGGAACACTGGGAACAAAAGTTCTGCTACTTAGATTGAGGAGGAACTTGGACTCTCCATGTCATGAAGACAGCTTCACTGTCCTCACCTGAAATGACTTTCTTGGGCTTCCTAAGGATAAGCACCAGCCAGGCCTGAGAGTTGTATGTGGAAGCACCCCACGGGCCATCTTAGAAACGCTCTGTTTGCAACAGTAAAAATGGTCTTGGCTTTCCAAAAGAACTAGACAAAAAAGACGAATGGTCTGCATTTCCCCTGTGGGTTCTGAACTAGCAGAGAATGGCCCCCAGCCAGTTTGTTAGTTGCCCAGGTAGTAGTTCCTGTTACAGTTCCTGTTACTACTGTCTCCTCAAAATGACTGGTCACTGTGATGCATATTGTAGGATCCAATCAAAGAAGGCCAATACTCTAT
Source organism: Dinomys branickii (assembly GCA_004027595.1). NCBI lineage: Eukaryota > Metazoa > Chordata > Mammalia > Rodentia > Dinomyidae > Dinomys > Dinomys branickii. Next base: position 19,702 of record PVLD010013275.1, on the reverse strand, counting down.
CTCTGTACCTCCCCTTTGCAACCCTGAGCCTTCAAGGCCTGATATTTTGGGAATGATCCCAATCAGTGTTTGCTTTAGTAAAATAAATCTGCCTGCAAATCCTGACTATCATTTTGGTGTTTCTAATTGCACTTGCGAAACCACCGCAGCTGTGCCCAACAATGAGTTGCACGCAGCAGCTGGAGTGGTTGACCAGAAGGCAGATGAGTCCTGACCTGGGTGGAAGGACCAGGTCATTGTTCTTTGCAGTTGCAACTGCACATGGAGCGAGTCATTCTGCTGGCAGCCAAAGTGAGAAATACAAAAGCTATATGGTAAATGTTTACATTTCTAAAAATTATTATAGTAAAAAACACATTGCCATTAATCCCTCTCAAAGCAACCCCTTACTTCAAACATACTTATGCCATTGTTCTTGCTGCATTGTGAAGCAGTTCTGAAAGTCCTCTTTCATGTTTCTACGAGGTGTGATTTCATAGGTGGGGAATGCTGCTGCCCAGCGCCAGCCAGCTGGCTCACAAACACATGAAGGTATTCTCATCCATCTCACTGACAGGGTCTGGCACCATGTGACTTCTAGGTGTTCCCTAAAAGTAAAATGACCATAAAATGTAAATGTTTTGAATCAGTTTAGGACATTGAGGCAGCACTGACAGTTTAACTAAAGACACTCAGGAAAGAGGACTTCCAGAAGTGCTTTAGAAAGTGGCAAGAATAATGAGATAATGTTTATTTGAACTGAGGTGGATTAATTGCAATTGCAATGTGTTTTTTAACAATAATTTTTAAAAATTTAAACATTTACCATGGTTTTTATCACACCTCATAAAAGGTTGTTGCTTGAGGGTCTGTCTACATAAAACAGGAAAATGGCAAGAAAGGACAAATTATCATAGATGCCATGTTAAAATTAACAGAATAAAACACTTAAACATTCCACTTCAGTGTTTTAATTGCCTTTGTGTAAGAGCAACCAGCCTTTATGGCATTGAAAAAAATCATAAAGAATTGGTGAGCCAATAAAAATGTCCCTTAATATGGAAGTTCTACAAAATAGTACAGATCCAAGAGGAAAGAGAAAAAGATCTACAGAAGACCAGCATGATGCCAAACACATAGCACAAAGGTACAATTGAACCTTTGCAAGGTCTCTGTCAGGTTAAGACTCACTATCACAATTTCATATTGAGGAACTAGGCACATCCTGTCTAAGAATCCAGCGCAAGGGCATACAGCCATGAATAGGGAACTAGTGCTGGAATCTGTATCAGCTTGACTGCAAAGAGGTGGCTTTTCCTCAAAGCATGCAGCCTTCTAGCCACAAAATCATTGGGCAAATTTTAACTAACAATGCAGCTAAAGGGTCAAGATTCCAAACAATTATTATTTTTCCTACTGTTTATTTATATGCTTGTCCTTATGATAGCCAAATAGTGGGGCATAGGTAAGCACAGTTGGCGCAACTGAGCATTCTGGAAACAATTTTTGTACATGTTCAGATTTTGCCATGGGTTTCAACAAGACCACGCATGCTACCTTACAACCAGGGTGTGGGAGGTAGAGACTTCACAAACCATGCCACCAGCTGGGAAACTAGCATTCTCTTCCAACCTAGTTCAGTTGGCCAGTCAGAATCACAACTATCAAATATGGGTTACTATTTTATCTTTGTCAAATAAGCAAGGATCCAAAATATTAATTAGAGTGTAGAAACCCACCACCATATACGGCACAAGAGCATGAAGACTACCCCAGGTATTCCTTCTGTTTGCAATGCACAGCAGTGAGACATGTCACAACAGAAGCATACAAGCTGTCAGAGCCTAGAAGCTAATGTTAACCCACCCAGCAACAACTCTGCTAGCGGGTATGATGGGTCTCAAGTAAACAAGTCATACCTCTCATTAGAAAACGCAGCAAAAGATAGTTTGTACATATGAAGGTAATTGACTGTGTATATGTAATTTCCTGAAGAGTTTCTGCCAAATGTGTGTGAAGTCTTGGGACAGAAAGCCACTGTGGCCATTTCGGTGCATTTCAGGTTGGTCAGTTCCATGCTGTTCCTTTAGCTTGGAGTTTTATTGCTCACCATTAATAAACTACAACATGATCTTCAAACTTACCTAGGACCCAGGATATTCTTTTTATAAAAAAAGAAATATGCAAAGCTTTAGTGTTTTTCATCTTAGCCTATACAAAATCAGAGGACACTGAGAAAATTTTATAAATTTTGGTTTCTCTATATATGACCAAGGTAGGCTTCTACGTGTACTGAATGAATGAGGCATTTGTAGCATTTGGTTTATCAAAGTTCCTTCAGTAAGTGCTACTTATTTCTGCTTGAATTGTAAATTTTTTCTGAGTAGTTCCTTCTTTGTTACTTGTAAAATACTTATACCTCTTTTAATATTTCTTATGTGTCTGGTTTTTCAGTTAGATCTGAAGGCAAAAGCAATCTAAGGTATGATCAGCACACATAGCACCCCTCCTCTCTGCATCTGTCGCAGACATCTCTGATCAACACAGATTTATCTCTGGCCTCAAGATCCTTCACAGTCTGGGAATCCTGCCAACTATTGCCAATTGGCTAGATTTCACCCAAAAGAGAAAACTATATATTCACTCTCCATGAACTAGGTACTGCTCAGTCATAAAAATAATAAACTTGAGATGTTTATAGCTGAATGGATAGACCTTGGGATCATACTCTTAAGTGAAATTAATTGGACACATATGTGTAAATATCATGTTGTCTCTCTGGTGTGAGAAACTGAAGGCATAAATAAGAACCAAAATGTGTAATAGATACTGAGAAATAGGGAATAATTGTTCAAAGGGAAAGGGGAATGGGAGGGTGGAAGGGAAAAGAAAAAAATTAGAAAAAAAGGAAGCAAAGCTTTGTGAATAAGGAGGAGAGAGAAGAGTTGAAGGGAGGGGAGGGGAGTGGGGAAAAAGGGGAAAAATAGATCACGGACAGGTACAAATTCCCTATGATGAATGTGATCATTATGCATATCTAAATTGTTCTAATGAACTTAGTTTTTGTAAAGCTAGGATTTTCTTTTGAATAGAGCTATTAGAAGTTATCTACATGCATATAATATCAATTGACAAATTAAGATTTCCTACACAAACTAATTTTACTGGCAATATAGTTCTATCACAATACATATTTTTTTAGTATTTGTTTTGTGAGCAAAGTTGGAAGAACTCGAATTTGTTCTGTTTCCTATTGTAGGCCGCATCCAAGTGACTTTGGAGGCTGAGGATACTAATCCTTTCTCACTGCAGTAAATGGAGCATTTTATGTGATATGCTAATTTTTTAAATATAATACTTCAGATCCTACTGTTTCCAATTGTGAAGTCTACTTTAATTCAGCCAGGAAGTAACAAATGACATAAGACTAGTTTTAGAATTTTTGAGTTGGAAGGAGCCTTTGGGATAAGCTAATTTAGTAGCTGTATAGGTTCCTAAGTTACAAGAAAGGACACAAGATCTTTGCCAGACTGGTGAGTACCTCCCAGGACTTGGTGATCAAATCCATTGGGAAAAATGCCTTGTCTTCTTCTGGGATTACAAACCTAGCAAACTGTGTTAAAGCCAGAATTGCTGGGAGACACCACTCGGCTTCAGCACATCCTGAAATGCCAAGAAGAGAGTCATGTTGATACTGCCACGTCCTTGGAGGTGACATCCTAGAAAAACTTAGAGACTCAGTGCAGACTAAGTTCTCCAACCCTCCGGTTTGCGCTCCAGAACCAGATGAAAGGAAGATCCGAGGGCTGTGGTTCAGAGCTCAGACACTTGCATGTCACCCACAGGAACTGGGAAAGAACCAGGGCCTTGGGTAGGCCTGCTCCAGGCTCCCTCTCCTCTGGGCCACCCTCTGGGAATGGGATGTGATCACACATCTCTCCCACTGTTCAGGCCCCGGGCAAGGCTGGGAGGGCAGAGGTGGGCTACAGCACGTGGGGGAGGCTGAGTGGCCTTCCACAATGGTTCCCCTGGGGAGCTTTGTGTAAGGATCATTTTCATTCTTCATTTGTTTATCAACAGTGAAGGACTTGATGGGTTACTTGATGATTCACTCTTTAATTCCAAAAGTAACGATTGTGTACCTGCCCACAGGCCTGGCACTGTTGGGGCTGGGCATAGAGCAGGCCCAAAGGCTCACCCTGGCTGCCTGTGTAGACCTCTTCGGAATGGACCCCGCCAGATCCTTGTGCAATAAACTGTTCAGAGTGCCCTCTGCCCTGGGGACACAGGCAGAGGCTTCTCAAGATGCAGGCTACTCAGGCTGCACAGTCCCCTCCTCAGTGTCCTGCACGCTGACCCCTCCCCCCGAGGCCTTTGCTCAGGCTGTCCCGTGCCCTGTCCCTCTTCACTGCAGCCCCAGAGCAGGGCTCAGCTCTCCTGCCACCTCTCCCACCTGGCAACATCCCGCCCATGCCCCAAACCCTGCTTTTCCCGATGACCCCACCCAAGGGGGGAATGAGAAGTTGGGTCATCTCTCTCCCTGACCAGACCATGGGCTCCTGAAGGGCACATCGTGTTTCCTGCTATCTCCAGCATAGGACCTCAATCCTACCCAAAAGGGACAAAGGGAATTACAAGTACCCTGGTGCTACAGGAAAATCCCTAAGTTCGATCACACAGTCTGCGGAGGAGTCTGAAGAGAAATGTGCTCTTATATCTGCTGGAGATGGCAAAACGGTACAGTTACCATGGAAGAGAAAGTGGCCTGGTCACCTAGAATCGCAGATACAGTTACTGTCTGTGCAGACAACAGTCCTGGCAGGACAGGATACTGAAGCTGCACCTCCATGAGTGCCAACAAGCGGCCCTGAGAAGCTGCCAGCAGCACTGTTGTTAGGAGCCAGAGTGAGGACACAGCCTGAGTGTCTATCTGAGGGTTTGCATGAAATGAACTGCACCACCCCTGCCACAGGAAATGAAGGTCTTTCTGTACAGGTCCAAAAGAAGCAAGGGTAGGCAAGAGTTATACGCGCTGTCTGTCCTGCAAGGAAGGGAGAATTTCAGGACATCATCATTCTTGCCAAGTACTACAACAAGAAAATGGAAAAAGTAAGACAGAAACTAAGCCAAACAGATACTCACAGGGGCTGGGGGAGGCCAGAGGGGACAGGGATGAAAGGGAGACTTCTGAGTGTCCTTTTAACCTGGGTTTGACTTTGAACTACATAAACAACTTACATATTCAGAAAGTAAAATTAAGTCAGATGAAGAGCAAGGCCTGCTGCCCAGTTGGCAGATTGCCACCCCGGCTTTACACGCTCCCAGTGGACTAAACGATTCCCCAACCTCTCGTCATTCCCAGCATCTGTTATGCACAGTGACACACTGGTTGCCCAAAGGCCCTGTGCGGATCACCCGGTGGTGGCTACAGGTCAGCACTAAGCAAAGAAGGGGGCCAGGACTGATTAGCAATGCCTGCCATGGGCCCAGCGAGGGACCACACAGGCACCATGCCTGCAAATGACCCTCCTGGGCGGAAACGCAGACCACTGTCCTGTGGACATTGGCAGGTTTCACTTCAACATACTTGGTGGCCCATACACATGTCTGATCCTTGCAATCTCCTTTGAGCCTATTCTAAAATCTTTCAGATTTCTTTGCTTAACAGTATGGTAAATGGTGTCTCTGACATATTAAAAAGAAAAAAACTAACATATCAAACACTTCCAGTAGACCTGGGCTCTGTGGCAGGTGTTTTATAGCACAGCAGGCTGGCAAAGTTCACCTACTAACCATAGGGCAAGACAGTGTTTTTTTTTCCTAGTTCAGCTTAAGGACAGGAATCCTGCCCCAGCCCTGAGTATCACACATATGTAAACTCTTCCAATACCGCCTAAAGAGTCCTACAGGATTGGCCCTTGTGACACAAAGGTCCCATGTTTCCAAAACTCTCCAGACTCTCCAGCTACTAGCTAAGCCATTAAGGACAGTGATGGTTAGAGCAAGATTTCTCTTTGCCATCACTTCACAAAATTCAGTGGCAGACCAAGTTCCCCAGCCCTCCTGTTTGTGCTCCAGAACCAGGCAGATGCAAGGAAGACCCCAGGTCTGTGGTTCAGAGCTCAGACGGGTGGACATCACCCGCAGGAACTGGGAAAGAACCAGGACTTTGGCTAAGCCTGCTCTTGGCTCCCTCTGGGCCACCCTCTGGGAATGGGATGTGATCACACATCTCTTCCATTGTTCAGGCCCTGGGCAAGGCTGGGAGGGTGGAGGTGGGCTGGGGCATGTAGGGGAAGAGACCTGGGCCTCCACATGTAGATCCACTTCATGACCCGTGTCAGGGCTTCTCCTGCGCACAGGGGAGGACTGCAGGGGAACACTGGGCCCCATGTCCTGACAGAGGCTTGCCTTGGTGTGTCCCTCTATCGGGATGGGGCACCAGTTGGAAATGAGCTAGGTATAGAGAATCCCTCTGGTCTTGGAAATCCCTCCAAACTGAGAGTGAGCAAAAGCTCTCTGAGCCCAGAGATGGGAACCTCTGGAACCTCCACTTGCCTTCCCTGTTATGGCTCAAATAAACCAAACCAACCAATAAATGTCACCGTGCCCCAGAACCATTTCCCCTACCCAGTGCTTCCATGAGCCCGAGCAGGGACACGCTCCCTGACCCTGCTCCAGCTGCCCAGCACCCCTCAGCCCACCTTGCAGATGCCTCCTTGAGGCAGGTGCAAGTCTTGAGTTTGGAATTCTACTGTTTCTTCCAGACACCAAGATGGTGTTCCTTGCTCGGTTGCCTTCTGCATCTCTGAAATGTAAGAAGCAGATACATACATAGTCTCCAAGAAAGTGAGGATCCTGGAGAAAGAAATGTCCTCAGATCTGAAGATGAGATTCAAACACAGCATCCCCCATTAGGGGTACCTCCCACGCCCTTTGGGACACTGAAATACTTAGTGGTCCCCTCCCCAGGCACTGCTACTTAGAACCAAATTTGCCCCTGAAACTTCCTACCTCAGAACTACTAATGTCCCTTTGAAAAGCTGCAGATTCCTGGCCATGGCTCAGCCTTCTCTTACAGTGGAGGAAGCGAAGGCTCAGATGAGTTAGGTCCCTGACGCAGGTTGTGGGCCAGAAGCAATAAGACCATGTCTGCATTCAAGGTCCTGTGACTGCACAGCCCGTGTAATTGGCTTTGAAACTTCAGAGCCCCAAAGCTGGTCCAGGAGGCAGGTGGAGGATGATGGTCCCAGTCCCCACAGAGTCTAACTGTAAGAGGCTGCTCAGGGGGCACCAACATCAGGGAGATTCTGACACCCTCTCTGCCTCAGCATCTCACAGAACCATCCACTCAAGGAGCAGCCCCACTAGGGTGCTGAAGGGGAGATGTAAATAGTGGAGGGAGAAATACTTTGGAGTTAGTTCCCCAGGGCCCAGGGGAGGGGGAGAAGAGCTTTGATCACACACAGGAGCCATGCCCAAGGCCACCCTGGCAAAGGAGGCACCACTGAAGGGCCAAAATGCTACTTGCTCACAGAGATGTGAGCATGACAGCCTGAGCCAGGGTGTGAACCTGGACAAGGTGAAATCTTGTGTTCTTCCTGCTAAACCTCCCAGCCCTTGACCGCCCCCGATGGGCTCAGTGTACATGCAAGACCATCACTCTGAACGTCAGTGAGAGCTTTACTCACAGCCATTTACCCAGGAGAAACTGTGAGTCCATACAGAACATTATACTTCAGTGTTCACAGCAATGTTCCTTATGAGAGAAAAACTGCAAACAAGCTGGGCATGGTGGTACATGCTTGTAATCCCAGCACTCACGAGGCAGAGGCAGGAAGATCACTGCGTTTGAGTTTGAGGCCAACCTGCACTGCAAAGTGAGACCCTGTCTCAAAACAAAACAAAACAAAACAAAAAAACAGCAACAAAAAAGAAAAACTGAAAACAATCCAAAAGTCCATCCCGGAATTTAGTAGTCCATGATGCCTACTTTTGAGAATGAGCATAGTGAACGAAGATCATCTCTGGGCTCCCTGCCGGCTCCTCCCACTTAGAGAAGCTCAGAGATCAGGACCATATCCTACGGAAAATCAGCCAGGGCAATTTTGCCACTGTAATGTTGGCCGAGCACTTTTCCACTGCAATGACAGTGGCCATCAAAGGAACAGAATCCTGACCACGTCACGTTGGAGGTCAACATCATGAGATCACTGCAGCACCCACATATCACCAAGTTATGGCAGGTTACTGAAACAGGAGAAAGGGCACAAGGTGACGGAGTACGCAGGCAGAGGACCGCTGGCGAACCACGTCCGTGAGGCCAGTGGCCGGCGGGAGGAAGGACGTGTTGTTCCGTCCGCACATGGAAGTTGGTTGCAACGAAAAGGAGGAAGCGAGCACTGAGTCTGCTGTGTCAAAAATGAACCTTCATTATCATGCTCAGGGACAGGGCTCCCGCAAAGGGCTGCACTGCAGGTGGCGGTTCATGTTGCCTGACCTTCTCCTGTGACATGTTGATCAGGCGGTGGCAAAGAGACGGGAGGGAGATGGGGGCTGAAGAGCAGGTAGTCCCGGCAGAGACCACTCTTGCCCTGGGGGTTCTGTGCTCTGGTGATGAGAACGCTGTAAAGTGCCACAGTGATGGTGGCAGAACTTTGTGAGTGGACCACTGAGTCACACTGCTGCACGGGGCTGCACTTCGCTACTTGTGAATCTCAGCGGGAATAAGCTTTAATGAATTAAGGAGAAAAACAGAACAGAATGCTCAACAGCAGAGGGTGGACAGCTGCAGCCCGCTGCCTGCCTCCGTAAATACCTCCTCATGAGGACAAGGGCACGCCTTCCGAGGAGGCGTCCCCTGTGGCGACCCTGGAGCAAGAATGGCCAGGCTGAACAGATGAAGAGAGACCACTTGTCAGCAAAGCTGGGGAGATCCGCACCTGCAGAACCCAGTGGCTGATTTCTGGCCCAAAGAGGGACTCTGGGGCCCCGCTGGAGCTCGCACCTTGGCTCTGCCACCTATTAACTTCAGCATGTTTCCGTGTGTGCACACACGAGAGCATCCAGGGGTGTGGCTGTGTGCACTCCATGCCTTCCTCATTCCAACCCCTGACCTTGAGTTGGAACACCGCATGGAAGGAGCTCAGAGCTGTGCCTGCAGCAGGGGGACTTGGCGCTGCTCTCCATTACCAACACAGCCCGAGACCCCGAGTCCTGCCGAGGAGAAGGACACCCTTTCCCCTCGGCCCGTGGCTCTGAGACACTGGGCAAAATGCCTGCTAGCACCCAGTCTGTTCTCACCCTCTGTTCCAGCCTGTCCAAGCTACCCTCTCCTCAGGTGGAAATGCGCCCTCCCTGCTTGGCAGCCCTCAGTCCATGAGGATCACCTGAGCAGCGGTCTCCGGTCACCTTTCCCTCCTCTGCCCTCCTTCCCTCCTCTGCCCTCCGCACTTAGCTCCAGCTTTCCCCAGGCCCAGCTCCTCCCAACTCTACGCATCCAAGGGACAAGGCTCCAAGCTGCCTGCTGGGCAAAAATGCAGACACTGTGTGTGATGCTGATCTTGCCTGGAAGCCATTGTCATTGGTCCATCAGGTGCTGCCAGCCAATCTTCATTCTGCCCAGGAGTCCACAGTGGCATAAGAGACTTGGGTCCAAGCCAAGTCAGCAAGCAGGGAAGTGGCCTGGGTGCTTCCCTAGCGTGGTCTACAGGTCACCTACGCTGCTGAGTTCCCTAATTGTATCACATTTAGAGTTTTCTCCTTCTTTCAGCAGGGGGGGAACAGTTCCTTCAAGAGGCCTGACCCAGGTCTGAGTCTCCCTGGATGATGAGCAGTGAGACAGAGGTCCTGGGAGTCAGCAGGAGGAGGGATGGCAGGAGTCCACAGTCTGGACACCCTCAACATCGGACAGGGTCTGCCTGCCACATCCACTCTACTCAAAAGTGCTGCACATCACAGGTCCTCACCATGCCACCCACTGGAAGGCCCCAAATCACAGGCCCTAAGGCTCCAGGCCAGTGTGGAAACCCCCAGGTCAATAATCCCATCCCAGAATCACGTGTCTTTATTTGACATGCTGCCCAACCCTAGCAGCAGCCGCTGCAGAGGCAGTGACATCTAAATGAGGTCAGCTGAGTCAGTCAGCTTTCCATGGCTGCGACAAGATGCCTGAAGTAATCAACTTAGAGATTTGTTTTAGCTCACGGCTTGAGGTTTCCTTCAGGGCTGGACAGTCACACTGTTTCAGCCCCATGTCCAGATACAAATGAACTTCTGTTATTTATGAATTACCCAGTTTGTGATACTCTGGTGTCAAAGAAAACAGAGTCACATATTAAAACTTTTTGAGGAAGCTGAAAACTATTTTTTGTATTGAGTCTGAATTGATGCACAGAGAAAAGGAACCTAGAAAGAATAACTTCGGCTTCTTCATCTAAATGCAGGGAAAGAAAGCAAATCCTTGTGTGAGATCCGAATGACTAAGCACATAGCAGCCAAGTAATATTCTTTGTCATTTACTAAGAAAAAGACATAGGCGAAGAAGGCCTCAGGCCATATTGTTAATTTCACTATCTACACAGCAGAATCCCAGGCCACCACCCAGTCTTACAGCTTGGAAGATCCGCCTGACGTGAGACGTATGTTCACAACATGCATTACACTTACAAACTGGCAGAGCACAATAACAATGACGAGAACAGTGAGCCACGGTGTCCACGGTTTCCCCTGCACAGGCACTGCGAGGGCCCCGCATCCGTGTCTTCTTGCTCACAGTTCAGAACAAGCCCAGGAGGTACAGTTTAAAGTTACTGTCCCCGGGTTGCAGCTCAGCAAGGTGAGTTGTAAGGAGCTGGTGCAGGACCCAGCTGGGGTTAGAGAGAGCTCAGTGGCGTCGGCACCGAGACTCAGACTCCGACCACTCTGTGGCGTGGGTGTGTGTGGAGAGCAGCGCTGCCCCAGGAAGGGTGAAAGTTGGGGACAAGGTAGAGATGCATGTTTCAAGCCGAGTCAGCCCCCCTGGGGGACAGACCAGCTATAGTAAGAGGTCACAGCTCTTCTCTTGAGGATCTCTCAGTGTCAGCTTCTGGTCATCACTGAACCAAACTGACCTAAAAACAAGTCTTTGAGGTCCACCTCCAAGGTTTCAGAAAAGGATATTCTGCCTTAAAATTGAGTGGCGAGGCCATGGCAGTCCTGGCAGCAGAGTCACCTTGGGCTGCCCAGTGGGCATCTACCGGTCCCCGCCAGACAGTGGGTGAAGCTCAGCCTCCTGTGGGCCTGGCGCTAGAGGATACACCGGGGAGGGGACTCCAGAGAGTGACCTTTCAGCGACCTGCACAGCAGGTGGGTGGAGACCCTCAGGGTGCCCTAACGTGACCTGGACACCGGCATTCACTGTACAATTTTCCAGTCACTTTCCCTGACATCCTGCCCTCATCACAGGCCTGCTTATCAAGGGCTAGTTACCTGACATTTTCAGCTGCTGCTGCTGGGACATGTGAGTTTTTCTTAATACTGGGGATTAATCCCAGGACCTTCACTTTGAGCTGCATTCCCAGCCACCACTTTATTCTTTAAAATAGGGCCTTCATAAATTGTTGAGTTACCTTGGCTGGGCTATAACTTGGTGATACTTCTGTCTCAGCCTCCCAGAATGCTGGAATTAGAAGCATGTACCACCATACTAAGCATGTACTCTCCCATGTACTTACCCAAGTTCTGACTGAAACCCAAAATATTTTGAAAGGAAATAAAGATCTACAGTAGTCTGGGATCCCATGATAGCTACTAACCCGACAGAAGTACCAAGGGCTCATTACAGCCTGGGGTGCAAGACAGGGTCTGGGTTATGAGCCTCTTGGGTCTGTAGGCCATGCCCCAGTTCTGTGGTGCAGGCTGTTTTCCCACTTGCGATGGCTCATGAGCCTGCAGGTTGATTATAGTACAGTGGGAACAATCTTGAAGTTCTTCTAATTTAGCTTTTAAAAATACACTTTGAGCACTTTTACACTTGAAATGTTGCAGTGCTGCTCACATCATACATGCCTTCAATTTGCACAAACTCACTGTGCATTAATATGGTGCAAATAGTGCAAAAGTCATTTCAACATGTTCCCTTTCAGAAACCCTACTGTGCATAGTTCGCTTTCATAAATAATAACGCATATCTGTACTGAGCGTGTGAGCTGCACTTTACGGGTAATTTAAGGAATCCCCACCACAATGTTGGTTGCATCCCCTCTCTGCTGTAGGCAGCATCTTCCCTCCCTCATCATCACCGCCCAGAGGGAGTGTAGCAAAGTACTCTCCGCACTCTTCACCCGGGGCTCCGGGAGCCACAAAGTGCCAACAGCTACTGTTAAATGTTATTCATGACTCAGTCAAGGGAGCAGCTGGTTTTTTGGTTCATATTTCTGCAGCTCACATCATCCTCTGTTAATACTGTGTGTCCATCCTGCGGGGAAGCAGATATTGCATCACTGTAAGAATACACTGCCTTTTCCATTCACGCTTTTGAGTGGCCTGAAAACTGAACTGCATGTGAGTGTGTGTGTGTGTGTGTGTGTGTGTGTGAGTGTGTTTGTGTATGGAAGGAGGGGTGTGATGATAGTCTCTGTGACATATGGGGACTTGGGGTTGTTTTTCCTATACCAAATTGTAACATTATCTTTGTAAACATAAATCTGATTTTGTTGCTCATCGGTGCATAAATCCTGAGCAGCTCCCTGTTACCCACAGGATGAAATCCAAATGCCGTGCACACATGACTTCTGAGCTCTGTGTTCTTCGCTTCCCCTCCTGGTGCGTCTCTCCCTTACATCACTTCGCTGTGTTCACAACAGACTCGCAGCATAGTCAGCCCTCAGGGTGGATGGACTCTGCCTCACAGGTTCAACCAACCTCAGATCAGAAACATTGTTTAAAAAACTTCTGCACTAACATACAGATTATTTTCTTGTCATTATGCCCTCAACAATACAACTATTTACATAATAATTACACTGTGTTAGGTATTGTAAGCAATACGGAGAGGATTACAGAGGTTACATGCAGGTGTTATGACTTTTAAAGAAGGGATTTGAGCACCTGCAGATGTGAATTAATATTCAGCGGGGGCATCCTGAGCCCAAGCCCCTTTGCATACTTGGGGAGGGAGGGCTGCGTTGCTCACCCTGGGTGGGGATCACAGCTCCAAGCCTCTGCCCCTGCTGCTCTCTCTGCCAGGGATGCTGTGGTCCCCCAGAACCTTGGGGAGTTGATGTATCTTGAATGTTGTGGTCAGCGATCCGATCCCCTCCGCTGCGGTGCCTTCCCTGCTGTCCTGAGCAGAGTTAGCCATGCTTTCTCTCCCACATCTCCAGTACATTTTTATACCTTCGTGTGAACCCTAAGTGAGGTGGAGGGGCAGCAGCTGGAGGGGGATCCGGCTTTATTTCTCATTTTCTCAGTAGCCAGCTCGGTCCTGGGAACATAGTCTAAAACTGTTGAATGAGTGAGCAAAGAACTGGCAAACAGACACAGTCTCAGAAATCATCTCATTCAGGTTCTGCTGATCAGGGATCCAGAGAGAGACAAGGCTGCCATGTGTCTCCTGTAAAATGAACCTGAGGTTGTGATCGAGTCTGAGTGGGTCTGTGTGTGAACACATTTACGCGGGTGGTGGTTCATAGCATCCCTCACGTTCCCAAAGGAATCCATGAGGTAATAACAGGGTTACAAATTCCTGGTCTAATTCAGTCTCCTCAGGAAGCTGAGGCCTATTTGTTCCTTGCTGCATGACAGAAATGAAAGTAAGTCCAAGGGCAGGCAGTGGAGGCTTTTGAAAGGAGGAAGAGCAGAGGCAAGTGCCGCTGAGGTTCAGATGGACTCGGACCTCAGGAGGATGGGACGCGAGCCCAGAGATTAGGTCATTCACTCCCAGCTCAGTGCAGAGGTAGCCAGTGACGAGGAAGAGCTGGGTACCAATCACTGAAGCAGATTCCTTCCTCCTGCTGTTGAATCAGCCCCCAGACCCTGTCTCCATGATGTTCCGAGCCCGGGGAGGTAACTCTAGTTTGTGAATTCCTTGCTATTGGAAATCAGCAGCTAAATCACAGGGCCGCTCACTGTGACTTTTCCCTCCTTCCTGTCTGGCTTCATCAGTTTCCTTTGCATTTTCAACTGGGCGAGTTATTTGCCACTTGCTTTCCTAACCTGCTGTTGGTGTAGTGTCCCCGGCAAAAGTGAGTACGTGCTTCTGGTGCCCCCGGGATCCCTCAGCTCTGTAATGATAGAAACCATCTATCAGTTCGGCTTCTAAAAGCCCCTCCAGGCCCGACTCTTGTATGGGAGGCAGAGTGGAGTGGAGAGGACCTGTTCGCATCGCCCTCATTATCTAAATGGATGCAAATAGCAGCAGATCACAAATGCTCATCTAGACAGGAAATGACAAGCATCCCAAACTGGCTATGTGCGTGCTCTATTGTAATGGGACTGTGAGACAGAATTACCAGGTGGGGGTTTCCAGGGCCCTCTGTCCATTTGCGCAGCTCCACTAGCGAGAGCATTTGGGCAGATTAGGGAAACACGGCATGAGTTCCAGTGAGCTGAGGTCTGTGAGCCGCCCTTCTCTGTGAGTTCATTTCAAAGTGCAGCTTTCTGTGCAGTACCTTTTCCTCCCAGTCAATAACTTACTTTTCCTGTGCACCACCTGTGCTTCAGGCACAGTGTCCAGGTCTTTAAACACATCATGTCACTTAACTCTCACATCCCTCTAGAGATCTAGCGATTCTAGTATCAGTCCCACTGTACAGATACAGAATCTGAGGCAGAGAGAAATCAACAAGGTGGCCACGTTCACATGGGCCCCAATTGAGACAAGATATAAAAACATGTTGGTCTAACTTGACAGCTGGAGTCACACATACATGAAAATCACCAAAGAATTCATTTATTCAAGAATTCACTGATTGAACAAAATTCACGGAGCACATATTATAAGGTAGTTGCTAAGTGCAACAACTAAAACGAAAAGCAGACATTGTCCCTGCCTTCAGGCACTTGTGGTATGTGGTATCAAGGCACCCACAAGAGTACAATGGAAGACAGGAAAGGGGACTTGCAGAACTGCTTCAGAAAGTGACAAAAACAACGGGTAAATACACTTAAAGTGGAGGGAGGGAGGATTTTGAGAGGGATTGATGGCAATGTGTCTTTTGCTGTAGGAATTTTTAAAATTTTCAATTTAAATAGTCATTGTATTTTATAGTCATACCTCATATTAATCCCATCTCCTGTGGTTCAGTCTCTGGCCCAAAGTTGGCTCCAATAGGGGTTAGTTCATGCCAAACTACTTCTTTCATCTGGTCCCTCGGGCAGCAACTTGGGGAAGCCAGTGCCTATGCGGCATCCATACTTGGGGTGGAGCCAGAAGCCGCAGTGTCAGGGGTTGGCTTAGGTCAGAGGAGGGCACCAGCGGCTGCTGCAGCACGGGTGGGACTGAGTTCCCACAGCTACTGCACCCCAGAGAGATGGATGAGGCACAGGGAGCCTGAGCTGTGTGTCCCTTGTGCTTACTGTCGTCAGCACTGTCTGACTGGCCTCTTTCGGGCATTATTTTCTTGTTTTACACATGTTCTTCTTTTCTTGAATATTATTAAAGCTGTTCATTAAAATGTGTTAATCTTCTGCTCTCTTTGTACAATTCTCTAAACGTTTCTGAGGGACTTGGGTCTGTTTGTTTTAACCCTCTGTTTATTGGATTCCCTCAGATGGCTGAGGTTGGGGTACTTGGTTATTGTAATACTTGCAGAATATTTGTGATAACAATAACAAACACTTTACAAATGCTTCTCAGAGCCAGAAATTACAGTAAGTGCCTTGTAGGATCAACGCCTCTCGTTGTCACAACTGAGAATTTTAGTCCTCTTTCATTTTTCTTTCTTTCTTTCCTTGTTTCTTTCTTTCTGTTCTGGTGCTGGGGTGGAATCTAGGGCTTTGTGCATGTGCTCTGCCATGGAGCTATATCCCTGGACATTTACTTAAAATTTTATTTTGAGACAGGATTTCACTAAGTTGCCCAGTTTAGATTTGAACATGTGATCCTCCTGCTTCAGTCTCCCAAGTAGCTGAGATTACAGTTATGTGAAGTAGCTGAGATTACAGTTATGTGGCTGGTCCGACCTTTATTCTCATTTTCCAGATAAGGAAATGGAGACCCAGATGTCAGTACACAGCCGCTAAGGGGAGAACTCAGGACTCAAACCCAGCTCTCTGACCTTCCAGCACAGGCTCTTCCTCATCCCTACCATGTGGCCTCGTGTTTGGTTTGCTTTTAGATTCTACTTTGGTTAGAGAGATACAGCAGTATAGCAAACATGAGCACTGCTGTGGGAACCACTTCAAGCTGTCCCTCGACTCCGTCCACCTGTTCTTGCAGAGTTGGAGATCTCCTAGCGAGACACACGGCTGTGATCCAGCCTTTCCTACAGAGGCCTGTGGCAGGGGCTGAGCTCTGGCTGACAGGTTGTGTGTAGAGCTGTTACGTGGCTTT
Source organism: Dinomys branickii (assembly GCA_004027595.1). Classification (NCBI taxonomy): domain Eukaryota; kingdom Metazoa; phylum Chordata; class Mammalia; order Rodentia; family Dinomyidae; genus Dinomys; species Dinomys branickii. The sequence goes on along the minus strand of PVLD010013275.1, from coordinate 3,189 downwards.
TTCAAGCAGTCTTCCTGGGGAGGCCAGTAGCCTGTGCTTTCTGTTGTCCAGTCCCTACTTGGATGAGAGCAAGGTAGTGTTTTCTTTGGTCTTTTTGAGATAGGGTCTCACTATGCATTTCAGGCTGACCTTGAACTTAAAGTGATCCTCTTGCCTCAGCCTCGCAAATGCTGGGATTATAGGTATGTGCCACCACACCTGGCTGTGGTAGCTTTGAAATGTGAGGAGGAGTCTCATTCCCTTCAGGGCTAATTGGATCAAATCTACCACACCAGCGCTGAACTGCTCCTCATGGATATTTACATGAGCAAGGAAAAACTTATTACTTAAACTTGTCTATTTTGTGTTGCTATAACAAAATCCCTGAGGCTGGCTAACTTGTAAGTGGAGAGGTTTGGCTTACAGTTCTGGTGAATGGAGAGTCCAAACAGCACGGCAGCAGCATCCTGGTAAGGAAGCCCAGGCTGCCTCACAGCAGGACAGCGAAGCAGGAAGGGAGCCCAGGACATAGGGCCTCTTCTTATAACAACCCCTTCTAATAAGAAATCACTTCATCCTACAAGCTCCATCCATGTCCAGACCAGATTAATCCATTCATGAATGTGCAGGCTCCATGATTTAACTACCTTCCACAACTTAACTGGGCCTGTAGCGGCAAACCCATGGTACGCCTGTGATTGTGTTTTTCTTTTAAGACAGAAAATGTTGAGATAGAGTTCTTTCTCCTGAACCAAAACTTTAGCATTCAGGGTTAGCTGCAGTGTTGCACTTGGCCATAAGTAAGCGGCTTTGGGGTTGCAGCTTGGCACTGGGCTCTAAAAGGTTCACCATTACTGCTCGAGGCCCTTGGTCTGAAAGTCTTCACCACTCAACAGCATCACACCAGGGCCAGGTTTCCAGCCCATAAACCTTTGCCAGAAAACACACATTCAAAGCACTGCAAAACTATTGTCATTTGTGTCTATTTTGTGCCTGCTGTATTCCTAATTAATGCAGTTTTAAAAGACTTAATAAAGCAGTTTCCACGCCGACATCCTGTTCTTTAGCTATTATAACACACTTTACTGCCTATTCCTGCCTTTGTGTTCATTTTTCTAAATAATATGCTCTTGCTGCTCTTTGTTAGTTTTGGCAGTTTTACAAGCTGGTTTTTTTTTTTTTTTTAATTTTTGAGACAGGGTCTGACAGCATTGTCCAGGGTGCTCTCAAACTGGACATCCTCCTGCATCAGCCTCCTGAGCAGCTGGGGTTACAGATGCACAACCTCACACCCAGTTTATGAACTAGTTTTTATGGTTAATGAGGATTTTACTCTTTAAAATCTTTCCTTCCATTTACTCACTTCCCAACATAGTTTTGTCACAATTTGTTCTGTTAAATTGATTCTTTCAGCATGGGTATGATTCTGTAATATCCACTGATGAGGCAAGCAATTTTGCCTTCATTTTTCTTTCTTCTTCCTCTTGCTTTTCTTTCACTTCATATTTTTTTCTATCTGTGGGTTGTAATCATAAGGTTTTCCCTTCTTCTTCTTTTAGTCCAGTGTTTCTATTTCTATTTCATAGTGAAAGACTTCAAGGCTCCTCTGCCCCCACTCTAAGGACACTGGTGGGCATTTGCTGGGGGCAACAATATTCACCCTGCACTGGTGGCCCTGAAAGCTGAGCTGCACCTATGGCTGTCCCTACTTCCCAGAGCAGGAGGCGGAGGCAGTCAAGCCTGAGTGGCTTCCCCACGGTCCCAGAGTCAGCGCTGGAACTCAGGTCTCTGACCCCGCAGCTCTGCGACCCTAACCTTGGTACGTGGGAGTGGGGTGACGGGAGTGCAGGGATATGGTCCAAGTATTTAGAATTCAGTACAGAATGCGCACAAGAAGACACAATAGCTCAGATGAGGCTAACAGAAAGAGAGACAGCTGGCATTACCAGCGTTTCCCAGATACTTAGCAGACACATCTTAACCAAGAACTTGTGACACAGCCTAAGAGAAAAACTCAGCTCTTTTCCCCTGATGATCTGTAGATAAACCTGGATAATTTGCTTTAAAGTAGAAAAGAACAAATGTCAGGCGCCCATCGGCTTCTGCTTTCCAAATGCAAAACTGAGCCTTTGGGAATCAAGCACGTTGCTCGATGTCTGGACCGGAACAGCAGGAGGATTGGACTGCAGGTCCTCGTCCAGGGTCGGGTTTGCTCCTTACCCGGAGATGTCTGTGGTGCTCACGTTCTCAGCAGAACACCTGTGCTTTACTATGGGGCTTGTGAAGATCTTCTCCATGTTAAAATCCACGCATGAAAAGCATGATTCTGCTCCTTGTGGGTGCCACTGTCCAGGGTGAAGGTGATTATCTGAGATGGGTGCGTCCTTGAGAGGGACTTTGATGATTTGCAGGACAATACATAGCATCTTTAAAATTGGAGCTGTCCCAGAAAATCTGAGGACCTGTCACCATGACAGAGATATTGGAAGTAATGAGATTAACGAGGAGACGTTAATGGGGCACTTGCTTAACTCTGGCCTGTTGAGTCAGCGCCTCCTTGCACGTAAATAAACAATGAATTACAGGCCTAACATTACCTGGGATTTACAAAATCTCTCACAGCTGCTTGAAAAAGCTGTCTCTCCCCAAGGATCAGCCAAAGGAAGTTCTTTTTTAATTATCTTGAATTATTAATATTACCATTTAGTAGTGAATAATCGTTTCCTATTAGACTCTCCAAGTGCTTAATTATACTTAGAGAATAATTTGCTCCAGCTTTATAAATAAAGCTGGATATTGCCTAAGTCCCTTTTTAAAAGCTCTAATGGGAAATATATATATATATATATATATATATATATATATATACACACACACACACACACACACAAAGAACATAGATGCATACACATAATAACTAACAACTTACAGTGTCAAATAGAAAAAAAAAAAAAATGCAAACAAGAGGGGAACAAAAAATAGACAGTTTCTCTCAGGAAGTTCATCCCATGTTTTTTTTTTTTTTATTTTAGAAACATAAAAGTACAAAAACATATTGACAAACAGACATCCATTATCATAGAAAATAGTACAATCACAACTAATCTATAGACAAGGTGATATGGTCTCAACAGTAGTTGTTGCTTTATCCATTGATATCTTCGAATTGTAGATGTATGGACCCATATACAGACATGCAAATTTAGTCAG
>PVLD010013274.1:7229-56790 GCA_004027595.1 Dinomys branickii | reverse complement strand
TCTCCCTCCCTCCCTCCCTTTATGCTTTTTCTGGGTACTTCTCTGGGTCTCCCTCTCCCTATTTGTAAAATCACAATAACAACAGTAGTTCCTAAATAAGTGCTATGGGAAAAGGAAATGGGGAGGTTGAGCCAGGCTGTCTTTGGAAAACCCTGGCACACAGCAAGCGCAGATCCACTGCCTTGTGCCCCACACAAGAGCAGCCCCCTGCTGGTCTCTGCTGGCTCATCAGTTCCCCGTAGGCTGGGATGAGGTTTATTTATCTTTGAAATCCCTTAGCATGAGGTGCAGTATCTGGATAGTGCAGTCACAGAAGGTTCATTTAAATGAAAAATGCACATGCAGTAATAAAATATATAGGACAATGTGCTGGTAGCAGACAATGGTTAAGGGAGGGGCTTTGCAGTCAATGCAGAAATAGAGCCTTGGGCCTGCGTGTGAGCTCAGGTGCCTGGCCTCTGTTTCAAGGTGGGGAATCTTCACCCTCCTTTTCCAGGTTGCCGGGAGCCGTGTAATAGAGCGGTGCCTGGCATATGGTAGGCACTTGATCACGGTTACTGCTGTTGGTCAAAACTGTGGTGTCTTCTCATTGCTCCCACTATCTCCAAACTGAGGACTTGGCCTCATACAGCTGCCTACAGGAAATATTTCCTACCTGGGACATTTTCTTTGTGCTCCTCTGGAAAGCTGTTAAAAGAGCTTTTATTCATAATAAAGATGTGAATTTTTGACTCTGTACTGGTGGTCTTGCCCTAAAGCCTTGGAAGCAGGTGTATTATCTTTCATACAAAAGATCAAAAACTGCAGAACCAGAAAATATGAAGGTGTCCATGCAGCCAGCCGGTGCTCCAGGCTCCATGGTGACAGGGCTGCGCTGGGCGTGAAGCCTCACCGGGAGAGACGCAGCAGCTTGTCATGTCTTTGGGATACTGTTAAGGACACTTTGCCCTTCAATACTATTCCAAGCAGGTGATACCAAATTTCATAATTAGATATCCTATCTCTCTGGCCTAGGACTAGCAAGGGAAATACCATGGGCCTCAGCAGTCATTAGGGTGGGCGTCTATGCTCCTTGCTGCCTGGAATTCATCTGTGGTCAGGTGCCTCCCAGATCCATCCAGGACAGGATCCAGCCTGTCTCTAATTTTCATCCTGACTCAGGGATAGCAATGAGTTTTCTAGCCTGCAGCTGAGGGACACAGGAGTCAACCAGCGCCACTGAGTTAGACTAAAACATTTGCCAGGACTTTCTTCAGGGGAGAAGCTTCCATTTCCTTCCTAGACTAGAGCCTGGCATATGCAGGGCTGGAGCAGCTGAGTCATTCCAAGCCTGGAGAACCTGGCTGAGAGTGCAGCCACATGGCAGAGAGCAGAGTCAAGAAGCAGAGGGGGAGATGTTAGGGACAGGTGACATTGCCTCAGCCCTGGATCAAACTGTGCCTGAAGCCTATTTCTAGGCTTTTCAGTTACATGAACCAAAAAATTCTGAATTTTAGTTAGGGTGAGGCTCCTTTTTGCTTTTAACCACAAGGTTCCTTATTATATGGTTATTAACAGTAGGTCCAGTTTTGAAGCTGTCGTGGACTGGAATAACACGAAGAGTACATGGGCTCAGTGCTGGTAGTGCCGGGAGCCTGCGGACATCCTGGATCCCATGACTGTTACCTTCCATGGCAAGGCGGCCTGTGCACATGAGAATAAGTGAAGGCTCTACAGAGGGAATGCTATTCTGGATCATCTTCTTGAGCCGAATGATACAATCACAGGTATCCCTATCAGAGGATACAGACAGAGGAGGAGAGGCTGGGGTGACCTCAGGGAGGGTAGGGAATGTTTGACTGGAGAATGCTATTCATAGGCACTGAAGATGGAGAAGGGCTCATAAGCAAAAGAATGTGGCTCTAGAAGCTGACAAAGGTCAGGAAAGACATTTCTCCTGGAGCTTCTCGAGGGAGTAGAGTGAGGGAGTGGCCCTGCAGGGCCACGCTGGACCCTGGCCCTCCTGAGATGCCTGTGTGCGGTGTCCTGCCTATACTCAGCTAAGGTCTGGTTTTGGTTTTGATGAACACAGCCTTGTAGAAGAAAAGCATTTGCTATACTTTGTCAGAAAGAAAAGGAGCCTGGGTGTGTCATTACCGAGCCCTACAGTGACAGGAGTTTGGGATTCTGCGTGGGAGAATATGGGGTAGAACTTCTCACAAGGGAACCCTCAGAAAACCCAAAACCAGCCACCAATTTGGCAGTGCTTAGCACATCTTAGGGACATGCGCACTTTATAGGCATGCTTGCTTTAATCCTAGCAATTCTTTTTTAATTTTTATTTTAAAGAGAATAAAAAATTTAAAGAACATTAAAAATGATATAGAATTTCAAAACAAAATGATAGGAAATCAACAGTGCTTGTTATGTTGCATATTATTACCTTCAAAATAGTTCAGATTACCAGATATAGGCATGCAACATTGATCAAAAAATTAAGCATTGACTGTTCCTTTCAATAAGCCAATAGAAGTTAGTAATACAATTATCTTAGCTGTCCTGTGTGTGCGTGTGTGTGTATATCTATCTACCTATCTATCTATTCCCGTCTTTCTTTTTTCCATTCCCTCATCCCTGTTGCTCTTTCTTTTGGAGCAGTTTCTTTCTCTTTCACAAATCCCAGAGATTCTTAAAGGCTCCTACAGTAGCCCCATTTTATACCTGGTCACAGAGTTCAGACTCCAACCAGCCACATGTGACTTCACAGCTCAGGACCTTACCTACTACGAACAGATCACATCTCAGTAAAGTTCAACTTACTAAGCAACAGGAAGATGAAGACACAGACAGAAGCACCCAGAAACGAGGCCTCCTCCTGGCCCTTACAGACCTTTCTCCTCCTTTGCAGTCACAACTGTGGATGGCTGGTGCTGGTCACAGAAAGCTAATATGAGGGCACCACAGTGCTTTACTTCCTTAGGCCCTTGTATTTGGTTATTTATAAACTCATTTGCAAATGAAAAGCCAAAGTGGTCTGTGGAGAGCGCTTGGGCCCCCACTCTGAGCGCTAGCACTCTGTCAGCTTTGCAGTTGGGACAGGACAGGGACAACAGCCCAGCTAGGGCCCCTTGGCACCACAGGCTGTTTCTCTAGTCTGGCCTCTTAAAAGGAAGGGCTGATTTGAGTGCAGGCATGACCTAGTGTATCTGCAACATAGGTGCTAGGGAACACTTCGTTCTTGTCAAGCTGCTCAGTTAGGAACAGACCCCACTGAGGCTCAATTTCTGCTGTGACAGCTCCACCAGGAGCTGCTTCACACCAGTGTCTTCACTATGTGCATATGTGAGGGAGGACAGACCAGCGTCTGCTACTGCCAACTGGGAACCCTGCCGTGGACGTGAACCCAAGTGAATGAATGTGTCATTAAGGCAATGGCTAGTTTTCCCCCGAGTACTTATTTACCATGCTTACCATTTTACTTCGTTCTTTGTTTTCGTATGTGATATATGTGCCAACTCAGAAAAATCTAGTACCAAACAAGAGAGAATAGCTTACAAAATCATGGACACATACCTGCACACACGTGTACAGATGTGCACATATATAACCCACTCATGCATGCACATCCCCCTGGCAGGTGAGCGGGTATTGTGACAAATACTGAGAGTGTCTATGCATCTTTGTACTTGCCTAACAAAAGAGAAGTAAAACTCCCTCTTATGCTTTTGTTTCCTTTCCTAACCATAAGACTTAAGAATTTCAATTGAAAAAGAAAGGTTAGTGTTGCTATATCAGATAAAAATGACCTTTAGTCAATGTTCTTTATGTTTTTCTGATGGTCTGCACAGAAAGTCTGTCTGAGGGCAGGTGGAATTTTTTTTTTTGGTCTAGTCTAGGTGACATTTATGCCTTGAACCATTCCATTTGGCAGGTTCCTGGGAGCTAACAGGAAAGAATCTCCAATTATGAAACTGTCTCCGTCTCTGTACACATACCCAGGAAGGAGAATTTGATTAACTAAAAAATACTCTTTGAGGATCTTGTTTATGTTAAGGATAGTATTAGGCCCTGGGTCTGCAGAGGTGACAGGGCGGGACTGCTCACTGGCCTCACAGGAGTTAGAGCTTGCTTGGAAGACGGACAGTGAGCCATAAGTACAGGTGTGAGTGCGTCACCAAGGAGGTGGGGCTACAAATGTCCACAGCCGGGTTCTGGCTTGAGCAAGGTCTCAGAGAAGGCCTCTGGGGGAAAGGTGTTGAAGGTGAGATTCGAGCAGGGAGCAGGAGGGAGCTGGGTAGGAGGAGGGAAGAGCTGCTAGGAGAGATGCGGCAGTTGATCAGGGGAGCACAGGGACAAGAATGAATGTTAGATAAGCAGAAAGAAGGCCACTGTGGTGTATGATGGGGAGCAGCCAATAGGAAGAAACTGGAGAGGAACTTAGGCACCAGCAAATGCTAAGCCTTACGGAATACTGTGGCATTTTGAACGCAGTTCTGAGAAGCGTGGGTAGTTATTCCAGAGTGGTCACATGCTCATCACTTGTCCCTCAGTGGAGAAGGGATCATGGTGCATGGGCGGAAGCAGAGAGTCCCATTGGGGCAGCCACTGGCATCCAGGTAACAATGACACTGACTTGAAACAAGGTAAGGGCAATGGAAATGGGAATAAGGTTTTTAAAAGGCAGAGTAGATAGATCTGGGTGACGTGCTTGGTGGGGTAAGTGGTATAAGGGAAGAAAGGCATCTGTTACCTCTCAAGAGAACAGTAATGTTATCAGCGGGCTAGGGTGCCCTGGGCGAGAGGCAGGGATGGACAGAGAGAAGCAGGGGAGAACTAGAGTTTATGTGGGGCATGTTAGGCCTGAGTCACCGAACACATCTAAGAGAAGAGGTCAAAAACTCAGTGGACCTGAACTCTTAGAGTAAGGTTTAGGTTGAGATGTACATTGGTGGCCTCAGCCGCAGAGGGTGAATGAAATATGGGGCGTCAGTTGTTAGGAAGGGGAGAGGTTCTGGGTGAAGGCTGAAGTACTGGGGTGAAGCCCAATACTCTAGCACAGTTCTTCCTGGCAGAGAGCTGAGAGGGAATCATTGGGGACTAACAGGAAAAGCAAGAGAACGCGATGCTCTGCCACTCAGGAAGGGAATGTGAGGGTCAACGGTCTGAACGCTGCTAAGAGTTTCTGTCTTAGTTACATTTCTCTTGCAGTTGAGACAAAATACCTGATGCCCAGAACTAGGGAAGGAAAGGTTTACTTAGCTCACGGTTGGTGGCGGTTTCACTCCATATTCGGCTGGCTCAAAGGGACAGTGGCACAGGGAAGAGGGCAACCGTTCATGGTGGTGGAAGACAACAAAAGCAGCAAGAGCAAAAGGGAGGAGCGGCAGCAGAGAGCAAGCCTCTTCCCCTCCCTTATATTGCATACAGGCTCCCCGCCCCAGGGCAGGGGTAGCACTCACACCCATAATCCCAACACTGGATTGTGAATCAATCACAGACTCTAGAAGCCGCCCCAAGACTGCATGAGGCTTTGGGGGACACCCAGACACAAAGCATAACGGTTCCTTTTGGAAGAACCCCCACTCTGTCATTCTCTTGATTACAGGTCTCACCACGGCCTGCAACAGAGTCTAAATTCCTTATGGGACACCAGAGCTCTCCTACACTACTGCCAACACTGCTGTTCAGACTTGTTTCTCATAGTATCTTCCAGCCCCGTGAGGTCTGAGTCTAGTCATGCAGCCTACTCTCTTCTGATACCGCGGCACATATATGCTATCTGCTCTCCGGCATCCTTTCTCTCCTAAGTCAGATTTTTCTCTGGAGATCTATCCCATTCCCACCCACTTCAGTCTCAGTGGTCCAGAGGTCACCATCTGTGAGTATGAGGCCAGGCCAGCAATGACTAGTGTGTTGCTTCCTGACCAGGGGTAAGGAGAGGAAATGTAAGTTGGCCTGGTAAGAGTGATTCTCTTGGAAATTCTGGGGTGTAGAGCTCATGTTCTGTCTCAGTGGTTCAAAGTTGGGAAGGAAATGGCCTCAGGACAGCCAGCAGCTATTTGGTGACTGGAAGAAACTGGTCTGAGAATGAGGTTAACACACAAAGACAAACAGAACCAAAAGACAGAGAGCCAGCCTGGTTCTGATGACACTACTGTTTGAATCTGCTTGTGAGCCAGGCCGGAAGCCAGAATGAATCTGGGCTTTTGAGTTGTGGGAACCAATGACTTTCCTTTCTTTTTGATTTTTGCATAGGTTCAGGTCTCCTATAACTTGTAAGAAAATGAATCCATGAATTCTAGCTAACATGTACACGCTGTTCCCATTACTTAGAATGCTCATGTGATATCTGGTCCATGATAGCAACTTACCAAATATTTTCCAAATGACTTGGATTGAACGAATTAATGAACAAGTGACTTGGAAGCAGAGACTCAATATCAACGATAGGAAGATATTGAAGAAAAGAAAAATGGTCAAATAGATGCTTAAATCAATAAAAAATCAAGTGCATTACCTTCACCATTGGCCATGTACATTTTCAAAATGTCATTATTTTAATTATGGAAATGTCCTCTCAAAAATAAAAAAGGATGTCCTTGCTTCCAGATGGAATAAACTCATTTAGCTATGTGACATCAGAATAATTTCACAAAAGTTGGTATTCAATGAGCATTAGGTCAGGTTGGCCAATTTTTTCTATAATTATTTTAAATGTTCACCATCTACAGAATTTCACTGCAAACCCAAACAGTCCATGGTACTTAATGAGCAGGCTCCAGTGCTCAGGCCCAGGACTGGCTGCCAGTTTCAATGTTATGCTGGGTCATCATTAGATGTCTACGGATGACATCCAGTGTAAATTGTTGTTACCATGGTAACAAGCACAAGAAAGAAAAGGGTGGCTGTCACATATAAGATGAAGATTCTGTATGGGAAGCACTGACAAGCCACTAAGGAAACAATATGAGGTCTCCTCAGTTAAGAACGGCCGTCCAACATGCCCCTGCTAAAAACTGAGCTGTCAAAACATCCACTGAGGAAATATACAGAATCCTACCAGTCCTGGTTGCCAATTGAGAAAAAAATGTGGCACTCACTACCTGCCACTATTTCATAACTCTATGTGTGCCTATAAATAACATATATAGAGTAGAGCAGAAATATGCAAGACTATACATGCTCAATGTATAGTCCTGCTCAATCCATATGCTTACTAAGAAAACTCTACAGACAGTGAAAATAAAACTAAATAAGAGGGATTACATTAAACTAAGATTCTGTATAGCAAAGAAAATGATTGACAGAATGAAAAGGTGACCTATGGAATAGGAAAAAATTTACAAACCATGTACTGGATAAGGGGTCACCTCCAAATTACACAAGGAACTCCTATAACTCAAAAGCAATCTCCCCCCAAACCAGGAGCTAAGGGTTAAAGACAATAGATATTTCACCAAAGAAGACATACAAATACCTAACAGTTATATTAAAAATGCTCACTGTCAGTATAATCAGGGAAATGCAAATCAAAGCCACAATGAGGTATCACCTCACACCTGTTAGAATGGCTATTACAAAAACTAAGTTAGTGTTGGTGAGGGTGTGGGAAAACCCTTGTTAGGAAGGTGAAATGGTACAGCCTCTACAGAAAATAGTTTAGAGGTTCCCCAAAATTGAAAATGATCCTGAAATTCCACTTCTGGGTATTTCTCTAAAAGAATCAAAATCAAGATCTCAAAGAGACATTAGCACTGCCATGTCCATTGCAGCAATATTCAGGATCATAGCCAAGATCATGAAACAACCTAATCTTTTCATCAACAAATGAATGGATAAATAAAATGTGGCATTTACACACAATAAGATAGAATATTGTTTAGCCTTAAACAGAAGGAAATTCTGTAATATGTGACAACATGAGTAAAACATGAGAATGTTGTGCCCAGAGAAATAAGCCAGTGACATAAAGGCAGATACTTTATGGTTCTACATATATGAGTTATCTAAAACCCTAAATATTATCTAAAATACTAAAATAGTCAATTTCTTAAATCAAGGGGTGGAATGGTGGTTATAGGTGCTGGAGTAAAGGAAAATAGATACCAACAGGCATAAAGTTTCAGTTAAGTTAAATTCTATACATTTACTGTATGACATGGTACCTATAATGAATAAGTATTATATTATACACTTTTGTTGAGAGTTGATCTTATGGTAAGTGTTCTTACCACAATAAAATCATAAGTTTTAAAAACTACAAAGATTTTTAGTAAAAATTTTCTAGTGATCATATGATTGTTAGATTCAGAATGGAAGCAGGCTCAGGGATATGGCTTTGTGAATATGGAGGACAAGGGGCCTTCAACGATCTATCTACTTTTTCTGCTTGGGAATCTAGGATGGACCTTGATTTTAGGCTCCTTATTACCTCTGCCAGTATTTAGTCAGAAAGAAGAATGTGAATGAAAGACCGAATGAAAAACACAGGAAACCCAGTGCAAAGCCTGAAAGAGAAAATAGATCAACAGCAGAGGTCTATGGGATCTTTGTACCTTCTCTCAATTTCATCATGGTCCACCAGGAAGAACCAGCGGAACTTCACAAGCAAGGGGCTGGTGTTGGTGATCATAATGTAGTGGACAGCTTCGGTATCATTCAAGATGCAGCCAAAATCCACTTCCATCATCTCAAAGCTGAGGTTGGGGTAATGCACTTCCCCATGCAGCTTCAGGGTGTCCACTTGGGGGTGTTCCACGTACTTAACCTCTAGGTCTTCTTCTGCCACCCAGTTGTTCAAATCATTTTTGCAGGAAGGGTCAAATTTGACCAGCAGGTTTTTTTCTTCATTAATCTCCAGTTTAATAGGCTACAAATAAGATAGTGGGGGAATGATCAACTTTTGTACTATGAATTTCCGACCTGATACGTGAACAACAAAAGTTACTTAGATTAGTTACAAATAAGATAGTGGGGGAATGACCAACTTTTGTACTATGAATTTCTGACATGATATGTGAAGCATGACAACAAAAGTTACTTAGATTAGTTTATGTGTACACAGAGATACACACATGTATTTACACACACATGGCTGTAGATACTTAAATAGCTAGCTTTGTGATTGGCCCCTCCAAAGCTCAAATTGAACTTTGATTGTCTTTACAGAGGAGTTGGAAGTGAGGCCTAGAGAGAGAGGCTCAGTTCATGAGACGGAGTCCCAAGAATAGACGAGTGCCTTTCTCAGAGGAGTGAGTTCTTCGTGCCATGGGACCACACTGGTTACCATCAGAGTGGGTTGTGATGAAGCAGGGTTGGCCCTCTCACCCTCTCTTTCCCAGACATGTCTGCTTGTCCAGCTGCTCCCCACTCCAAGGAGAAGCAGCGTAAGGCCGCTAGGGTGTCATGCTCATGGATTTCCCAGCCCTAGAACTGTGAACCCAAATGAACCTCTTGTCTTCATGTGTTACCCAGTCTCCGATGCTGGAGTGACAGAAGGACCCCAAGCATATGCAAATATGGATAGTCATCTATAGACAAGGGCATATATTTTGTTAGTTGAAAATGAAGGCAAGGGAAATCTGGAAGGAATTATTTGAAAGATTTTGGTAATGGTTATTGGGTTATAAGGATTGAGGAAATTGTAAGAGGCCAAGTCTACAGTGAATAGCTTGTATTAAATATTTTATACAGAAAATAAATTAAATTGTGAAATGTTCCTGCTAGACAAGAGGGAAAGTTCTTTGCTTAAGAAAAATGGAAAACGCCTGCTAAAGCACTGGGGGAAGGAAGGGCACTGCCCAGAGTGACCCAGAAAAGGACAGATTAGGTAATTTAATTTCTTTCCAATGTTTGCAATCCTGACTCTTAAGCACAGCATTGTTCATTTTCCAATTTCCTATTCAGTTTAAAACGACATTCCAGAGAAGTAAAGAGTTTGCTCAGTAGATTTCATTTTCTCTTTTCTGTCTTTGATTCAAATCCCTACATGTTCTTTGATGTCTCTGCTTGCAATAATACCTTCCCATAGAGAAGCTGCTCCTGTGTTGGCTTTTTTAGACATTGCTCAATTCCCACATTTAACTGGCAATGAAAGGCACCTCCTGGTTTTGCAGCCAGTGCTCCAAGCAAGAGGAAGAATGCTGTTAGGAATTAGTGTTTCCAGAGCTGCCACTCTCTTCTGGGCTAAGACAGTCCAGGTTGTTACTGAATTTTTCCAGGCTTCAGTTGATAAAGCCAGTCACTTGATTCAACAGTGATAAAGACAGGGAGAGGGAGGAGAGCAAGGGGGAGAAGGAGAGATGGAGGGGGGTGGAAAGAGAGAGAAATAAACAGAGACGGAGACAGAGAGAGGGAAAGAGAGATTGCTTTGATCTACCTCATCCCATCTGAGAGTCACACTGGCAACCTGTACTTCGTGTTTTTTTATTTTAAAGAGAAAAACTAAAAATAACAATAAAACAGAGTTTCCAAACAGGTTAGCAGGAGAGTTACAATAATTAATGCATTGCATATTGTTGTCTTTGTAGTAGTTATTCAGAGTACAAGATATAAGCATGATATCTTGTCCAAACAATACTTGCACAAACCTTTCTTTTCCAATGAACAAAGAGACACTAGCTGTATAACTATCTTAACTACCTTGTGTATAAGTATATTGTTTTCTTTTTCCTTTCCTTCCTTTCCCTTTTCTTCCATCACAGTTTCTCTTTTCTTCTGCAGTTTCTTCCCAGTTCACAATATCTATTGTATATCTTCAATCTTATTTATTTGTTCAGTTTCTCATACTAGTGAAACAATACAGTGTTTACACATATGGGTTTGATTTATTTCACTTATGAGTGTGGTCTTGAGTTGCATCCATTTATCTATAAAAATCTCCAATCTATCCTTCTTTATGGCTGAGTAGTACTATATTTAAAAAAACATATCTTTTTTTATCCATTCTTTGGTTGATGGGCATTTGGGTTGTTTCCAAGATTTAGCTATGGTAAATTGTGCTGCTATAAACATGGTTGCACACATATCACTGTGGTATGAAGTTTTTAATTCATCTGTGAAGACACCTAGAAGGTGAATAGTGGGTCAAGTGGGACTTCTATTCCTAGCTTTTAAAGGAATCTCCACACTGATTTCCTCAGTGGATAACCTGTACTTTGATGTTAGCACTGGTTCACATAGGTGGACACAACATTGACCTCACCCTTGTAGACTGTGATATCTGTGTGCTTGGTATTGTCGTACTGGGTGTCTATCTCTGGAGATTGACCTATTTCTCTACTTTTTTCTAATGGAATGACTTTGTTGTTTTGTAGAAATAATACACATCTACAAAATGGATATTATACATATATGAAAGAAAAGTAATTAAATTAAAAGTCTACCCCACATTTCAAAATTTCTCAGAGTTAATATTTGGTAACTGATCATACAAAATTAATCAATCTTGTATGTCTATATGTGTTTTCCTGAGCATACACTTTGAAGTTCTCAATATGCAATGCAACAACTATTGTTGGTTTCCTGTTGCTTTGTCTATAATTCAATTTTGATTATACTGTTATTGTGCTATGTTGTGTCTCTTTGTTAATGCTTTCCTCTTTTTTGTTGATGTTCTTTTTCTTTTACACTTTAAAAAAATTTAAAAAATTGTATAAAGAAAAGAAAAGGAAGGAAGGGATAATTATGTATGTATGTATGTATGTATGTATGTATATGCAGCATATCTAACATAGTTGTACTAATGACTTAGGTCACTTTATTGTAAGGAATAGTTAATGATTATTTGTTTGATCAATTTTACATGTCTATATTTGTTTTCCTGAGTATACACTTCGAAGTTATCGATATGTAATACAACAACCATTGTTAATTCCCTGTCACCTTGTCTATAGTTCAGTTTTGATTGTACTATTCTTGTGCTACTTTGTGTCTGTTTGTTAATATGTTTTTGTTCTTTTACTTTTAAAATAAAAGTGTCATAAAATGAAAAAAAAATTTGGTAACTGTTAGTCCAGACATGATGGAAGAATAATAGAATTTATAAAAATGGAATTAGACTGTACTATTTTATTAAATGTGTGTTTTGAGTTTTAAAAATAAATCTGAAGAAATTTTTTGCATGCAAGGGATATTCCTTCCTAAGGTTAAACTCTGGGTCCAGTCTACTCTCACCTATACTGTGATTCTCCTTGTTACTAGTTGTAGCAATGTGATAAAAACTACAGTGAATACCTATATTAAAAAATATTTACAATAAAAGACACATGTCCATCAATGCCCCTAAAAATACCCCATTTCTTTAAATGCACTTGTCCCACGGTTCTTGTGGTTTTCTGAAGCAGTTCTGGAAGTCTTCTTGAAGTTTCTTTAGTACTGTTGTGGCTCAATTGCTGTCCTGAATCAATTCAAAACATTTAATTTTCATAGTCATTTTGACTTTGGAGAAGAACCAGAAGTTTCCTGGTGCCAGATCTGGTGAGTAAGATGGATGAGGGCATCCCATAATGTTTCTACAAGGCTGCTTTTCTATTGCATGACATGTAACAGCAGAATTCACTGTATTTTTGATCACATGTCTTAAAGACACATGCAAGAGGACTTCCAGAACTGTTTCAGAAAGTGGGATATCTTTGAAGCAAGGGGAAGTATTTTCAAGGGGATTAAAGGTAATATGTCTTTTACTGCTATAATTTTAAAAAAATTTGAACATTTAGTGTTTATTTTGAACATGCCTTGTATGACATTGGGCTAAGTTTGGACCTTAGGTTTTTGATCTATAAAATAGGGTAATAACAGTACCATCTCTTTTTAAGAGGATGGAATGAGTTAATATATATGTGAGGTATTTCAGGACAGTATGTGGTATGTACATACTAATTATTACTATTATCTCTTTTCAATAAATAAAAAGATGATTACAGATTAAGCAGTTTTTATTGATATTGAACCATAAAAGGGATAAAATCGGCACATGTATGCTCTGCCTACCTCGAAAATACTAGAAGAAGCTTAAAACATTCGACTCTGAAATCCCAGAGCCCAGAAGTGCGCAGTTTCAGTCGTATAGAGCGAAGACTGCCTAGCTGTTGCTCTCACAGTTTGCCAACAGTCTGCTTCCTCTGATTTTTCTGGACAGCTCTATTTTACTGTGTTGTTTTTGGACAAGGGCACACGCTTGCTCATTCAATGATTCCTTGCTCTGGAGAGTGCATGTCTGTTATCTTTATTCTCAAAGGATGCTTTGGCTGGTTATGAAATTCTTGGATCACACTTTGTTTCAAAATGCTAAGTCACTGCTTTGCGGTCATCTGATCTTAAGTTACTGTGGAGAAATCTGATGTTAGCATGAAATCTATCTCTGATGGGTCTCTTCTTAGATGTCACAGAATTCTTTAGTTATCACCAAGTCCTGTGACTTCACTAAGCTGTATCTCACTGCTGAATATTCTACATTATTTCGTTCTAGGATAAAGGATGGCCTTATTTTGAAAAACATTAAAAAATATTTCATTCGTATTTTGAATAGAACAGTGAGGATCAAGTCATCTTGTGCCCATTTTCCTACCTCTTAATGAGGCCGACAACTTGCCCTCCTGCGAGGTAACCAAGGTTACCGGCATCTTGCCTATTTTTGTGGATACGTTCAATGGACATAAATCACATTTGTCGGCTTTTTTTTGTGTGTGTGTGTGCAGAAGGTAGCATGCTACGCACACTGTTCTGGATTTCATTCTTCTCATTGGGAAATCATTCAATATTAGTGTATATGGAGGTGCCTCATTCTTTTTTTTTTCTTTCTTTCTGGTGTTGGTGACTGAACCCAGGGCCTTCACACTGAGCTACATTCCCAGCCCTTTTTAAATTTTTTATTTCAAGACAGGGTCTCCAGAAGTTGCTTAAGCTGGGGTCAAACTAGTAATCTTCCTGCTTTAACCTCCCAGAGTGCTGAGACCACAGATGTGCCCCTCCTTCCTCTTTTTTAAAAGCTGCATCTTATTCCATTGCATAATCCTGCTTTTATTTATCCTATGGAAGTATATTGGCTCCCAACCTTTTTCTCTTTTAATCTATATATCTATATGTTATGGTTGATACATTGTGTCAACTTGGGGGGGTCTAGAGGTTTGGCTGAGTGATTCAGCAGGAAGCCAGGGTGCTTACTTTGTATACATCCTGAGCCTGTGGAAGAGGAAGACATGGAGATTGTGTGAGAGCTACACTCCCCCTGGGTGGGAGTAGCCGGTTTACAATGTAAGGGAAGAGAAGAGGCTGCTTGCAGCCATTCCTCCCTTTTGCTGGTTGATTTTGCTGTGCTCTGCTGCCATGAACAGTTTGCCTTCTGCCATGTGCTACTCTGCCTCTAAGCAGCCAAGTATGGACTGAAACCTCCACAAACTGTAAGCTAAATAAACCTTTCCTTTCTTTATTTTGGGTGTTGGGTATTTTGTCTCAGCAACGAGAAAAAAGTAACCAAGACACTATATTTATTCATCTCAACTATAGTATGTTGTATCTGTATCTGTAGAATAAATTACTAAGTGTGGGATTATGAGGTCAAAGGATATAAATATTTAAAGTCTTGATAGCTATTGACACGCTGCCTTCCAACACGTCCTGCCCAACACTGCAGGAGAAGTTTGCTTCCACATCCTCCTCAACATGGAACGCTCCAATTTATGCTCTTGGCTTTCTGACACTTTCAAAATGTACTTCTGGGTAATTTTAATTTGGATTTCTTCTAATACAAATAAAGTTTGAGCACTTGTGTCTCATTCTTGCGTTCTTTTCAAAGGCAAGTTATATCATCTGTACTTTCTCTGAGGCTGTAGAGAACCACCTGTCTGTAACTTTGGTCTTCTTTGTCAGCTAGGTCCTCTTGCCTCTTCTTCCTCATATGACTCTTCTTAGAATCATTTCTTCCTTCTCTTTCTCTGTTCAGAGATTTAGCTGATTTTTTCCCCCTCGTGCTTGAAGGAGACCCACTTATCCAGGGATCAGTGTGTGTGTGTGTGTGTGTGTGTGTGTGTGTGTGTGTGTGTGTGTGCATGCGTGCCAATACGTGCATGTGTGTAGGGGACTGGATTCCTTCAATCCTCCTTTCCCACAGTTTTGCAATGTCACTTGGCTATGGGCAACCTTTCTCACTGGTGCCCTCATGCCCAGCAGAAGATCTCAGGGACCCTCTTGCAGGGCTGTGCAGAGACTGCTGCATCCTGCCCCAGCCTGGTAGCAGGGCTGAGGTTAGCGCCCCTCCTCAGCCTGATTCAGCTCTTCTGGAGTTTGGAGATGGGTTCGCTGGTTTGGGGACTAGTGCTGGCTATTCTCTCATTTCCTTGAGTATGGAATTTTGGCTGGCCTTGATGGAGAAGAATTAAAACTATCACTAGTAGGAAGCCACTTGTTTCTACATATTGGTTGCATTATAATGCACAGGAGCAAAGAGGTTATCATAGGGAGCTGGAAATTCTCACCCATTAATGATAATGGCCCTACTGATCAATATTGGAGTTTATTTATTACTGATTTCACATATTCTGTGGTCTTTCCTGTTGGTTTCCTCTGTTTTTCTGAAGGCAGGTGTTGTATTAATATTATCCTTATCTTTTTCACACACACAGCCCACCCTCACGTTACCTCAGGTATGGAAGGCAGCAGGGATTTATCAGTCTCACATATAAAGAAGGGTTCCGTTGTTGAGAGCAGTATGTTCACAGGCAGGGTGGAAATATTCTTTATGGTCAAGGGCTCATAATGAGGTTCCAGTTTAGTGTTAGGTTTCTGTGGAAAAGGACAAAGAAGAAAGAAACCAAGCTATAGTTAACAAAGGTCTCATATTCATGGTGAACAACAAATTCAATGCCACCTGCAACCTCCCTTAAGCATCTGTGTCCTCTGGAAGAAGTTTATATACATCCATGTGGAATGATGTGTGGGGAACTGCTGAAAAGCAAGCCTACAGAACCCAGAAAAGACATTAGATTTTTGACTCTTGTTATTTGGTTTTAAAAAGGCTATAGTGCCAGGCATGGTGGAGCATGCCTGTAATCCCAGCAGTCAGTGAGGCTGAGGCAGGAGGATTATTGTGAGCTCGAGGCTCGCCTCCACTACAAAGTGAGCTCAAGACCAGCCTGAACTGCATAGTGAGACCCTGTCTCAAAAAGACAAAAAAAAAAAAAAAAAAAAAAAGCCTGTAGAAGTCATACTTCTGGTTAGAACTATCACTACAGGGGTTTCCATCATATCATAGGACGGAGCCTAATAAATTAGCAAGATCTTGTGAAAAAAATCTAGGTATTGCTCTATGAGATAAATATTTGCCCCTAGGTAATGCTTTTTCTATACTTAAAATACCCATATTGTCAGCCTGCTTATCTTGTTATACACACAAACACTCATAATTATTTTCTGTAATTTTTCCTGATACCAGCAGAAGATTTAGAATGATCTTCTCACACTGTTAGACAAATCGTATTTAAATCTTCAACAGAGAAAGCATCTGAAACAGATGCTGAGCTGACAGTTTCTAGTCGGGTTGGATTTTCCTCATTCTGATGTTGGGGCCCATGTTCTTTCTTGTGTGCTCTGGAAAGGGGGTCGTTTAGTATCGTTGGGGACGTGACCAGAAGGCTTCATCTCTGGCCTCCAAAAATCACTTCTCTCCAGTCATTCCTGGGCTCTTTTAAAACTGTAGCCTGTTTTTTGCAGGCCTCTGTGTTTGGATTTGCCTCTTCTTCTTCCTCCGGTTTCAGCTGAGTCCGTATTCTGACGTGACTGTCTTTCAGTGTTTGCCCTG
The DNA here is from genome assembly GCA_004027595.1 of Dinomys branickii. Taxonomy (NCBI): domain Eukaryota; kingdom Metazoa; phylum Chordata; class Mammalia; order Rodentia; family Dinomyidae; genus Dinomys; species Dinomys branickii. Next base: position 40,016 of record PVLD010013274.1, on the reverse strand, counting down.
CGTAATCTTCCTTCCATGGGCTCCCGGGCCCTGAGCCCCGAGGGAGCGCGGATGGTCACTGTCCCTTGGCTGCAGCCTCTGGGCCCTGCACTAGCTCCTCGCGCACCCCAAGGACGTGTCAGGGTCTGGTGCTATCCGTTCAGTGCCAGTCTTTGATTCCCTCCCTCCGGCGTCGCACAGACACTGACCCCTGTTGCATCCATAGGTTGCATACCCCAGGTTAGGGCTGGACGAACCACACACTTAGGCCTACTAAGCAGCAGGCTGGATCGAGAACTGTCTACCCGGCGACCTTCCCTGAAGGCTGCCGTGTCGTTGCAGATGGGTTTGAGGTGAAGAAGCCACACTTGGATGGTTTTGGCAAGAGGCCACTCCGAGAGTGGTGATGGGAAGGAGCCCAAGCCCAGAGAAGCTGATCTATTTTAAAATGACCCCTTCTCTCTGGCTTGTCTGTCTCCCCGAATATGAGCAGACAGAATTTGCTGCTGGAACTTCATGAAGCAAACAGGCTGAAAGTTTCAATTGACCTTTTCAATCCCACAGAGATGTGCTTTCATCTCCACAGCTTATGAATTGGTACAGTCATTACAAAGTAGATCACATCTGCGGAAACAGTTACAGAAAAACCCTTTGCATGGAAAGGTTCGTATCATTATATTCTAATGGACCAAATAAGACACGCTGCCTTGAGCTGACAACAAGGAAGCAGAACAGATAATTGGGTGTCGGACAATTAAATCTGAGCATCAAGACCTGACGGGTCTCTTACACATGCTGTAATGAAGTTGCATTTATTCACCATCCCTGATACGCAGTAAATGTGGGTAGGAAATGAACAATGAAAAATACAGTAGCAGGAAAGATTTCAAGCTTGTGATTTGTGGGGGAAGGAGAGAAGGATATAAACAAACAGCAGGGAGTTGTGACTGGATTCACTTTTTAATTCAACAGCTAGTTATTGCCATATTCAGAATATTTGCATATTTTAATCTGGCCCTGAACTCAAACAATAGGCATTCAAGCAAAAATATGCTACGCCCCCCAAAAGGCATGAGGATATAAAGAGAAGAGAAAGAGCCTATCCATATCTTTTTATGAGTGTTTATGGGCTTAGAAAAATCTAATAAAGCTAAGCTGCATATTTAGCATATATTATAATGTCCTGCATGGAATAGCTATTCAATAAATATTCACTGAATTTTCTCTGAATAGCTCTGTTCAGAGAAAATCTGATGCCACCTAACTCAGTGCACCTGTTGCCAATAAATATCTTTCCTGATTACTTAAAAAGAAAGAATTTAAAGCAGAGTAATGAAACTGAATAACTGTGGTTAGTACTATTTGTTTTCTGCTTGCAGGGCCTCAGACATGCTAGGCAGTGCCTTACTACTGAGTCACATCCCCAGCCCAACACAGACTCATAGCATTTCCTTTTTACATGTGTCATGGATTTTGTCAGCTTCCTGTTTAGCTTTGCTGTCACTGAAACCCTTGCTGTACCCCCTAAGTCTGCTCTTTGCTGTGTCTTTTCTGCCCTGTACATTGTACATGTCTAGCATGCTGGAGGCACTTAAACATGATTTATTGATTTGAATTAAACTTGTGTATTTCATCTCCCTTACTGGACCATAGTTCCTTTATTCATCTCCTAGCAGAGCACCTTATGCATGGTGGTGCTCAATAGATTTTTCTTTGTTTCGATGAATGATATATGATGGAATCCACTACCAGAATAAATGGTCTTGAACATTCTCCTGTAAACCTCAAGATAATGAAGGGAACTTCAGTTGATCTCCCCATGGCTGGGTAGGCTGTACCATACCTAGCATTTCTGTATGACAGCATAGATCACATGACTGGACAGTGGCTTCCCTTATGCTTGGTCTTCATCCGGGAAAGCCTATTCTAACTGCTGTAATGCCAAACCCCTATGCAGTGTCTGGGACATGAGAGATATGACTAAATACTCTGCTCAGCAGCCAGCATGGCTGTCTTGATGAATAAATCTGTCCATGCCACTCCCTTTCCTGAAGCACTCCAGTGGTTACAAGAATAAAATTCAAAGTGCTGAGCATGTATCACAGGCATGCCACTCACATCTGGCTCCTGCCCCTCTTCCAGGGAAATCTCCAGTGATTCATGTACATTCTCTGTCAAGGTGGGCTTTTCTCAGGCTCACCAGGACCTTTCCCAATGCAGGCCCTTGGCACGAGCTTTTCCTTCTGCCTACAATGCTTTCCTTCTCCCTTGTCACTAGACTAACTTCTATTTTTTACTTCAATCTTAATTTGAGTCACCTGCTTAAAGAAGCTGCCTATGCCCACATGTACAGATAAGGCTATGTCTCCCCACCTATGCTTTCACACCACTTCACAGTTTTTCAAAGCAGTGTTTACACTGGGATTGAAACAATAAAATTTATTTATTACAGTCTATAACCTCTACCTGTCTCTTAGCTTTGATTATGTCTGGTTCATCACACTTGAGCACCAGCACAGCCCTTGAATCAAAACAGGTGTTCCATACATGTTGCTTTTGAGTGGTAAACAATTCTTGAATGGAAGCCTGCTTAGGAGTAGGTCAGGTCACACACTGATATCTCGCCCACCTCTTCACCATCCCAAACCCTTCCCTGGCAGCAGCCATTCCCACCTCCCCTTTGACCCCTGACTTTCCCATTTATTATTGCCTGGCCTTAATAGTCATACAAAGTCCTGGACATCTTAAAGAATGTAAATCAGAAATTCTTGTTGATTATGGATTGTCAACAGTGCTCAATGATCTACACAGCTTAATTTAGATCTCAGCTTATGTGTATAATTAGAATGATAACAGAACCTACTGTGTGGGGTTTTTGTGAGAGAGCTGGGAAAATGTATGTAATGGACATGGCTCAAACCTAGTGATACTAATCAATAAGTGGTATCTTATTGATTATGAAAATCATTGATAATTCTAACCCAATGCTGTACTATGATGTTTATTTTACCTAAAGCAAAATGGTTGACTAAAATACATTTTCAGTGCTCCGGAATATTCCTTTTTTGGTTTTATATATCAGGACTGATGGAAATAGAATATCTATTTCAAAGAGTTACAGGTTTGGATTCAAAATTTTTAGTTGAATGTGTACTGGCCTCTGACTCTAAAAAAAACATTGGCCAAGTAATGGTTATAACAGGATTCCCTTTATTTAGTTTACAAAATTAGATGGTGAACATAGCTGGGCATGGTGGAGCATGCCTGTAATCCCAGCACTCTGGGAGACTGAGGCAGAAGGATTACAAATTCAAGCTCAGCCTGGGCAACTTAGCAACTTAATAAGAGCTTTTCTAAAAATAAAAAACGCTGAGAATGTGGCTCAGTGCAAAGAGCCTGGTTTCAATACCCAGTAATACCCCAATTGCCAAACAACAAACAAACCAAAATACCCTCCCTATGTTAACCCTAATCAGGGCATTTAGGCTCCCGAGTACAGCCTCTCTGACCTTTTCCAGTCGGTATGTGAGTTGTTTGGTGGAGAGCTGGATGAGCGGTGCTACGAACTCACAGAGGATGTTCACGGTCATCAGCGAGCTTTTCTCCTTCTTTGTGCCAATGATAGCGTGACACACAAACTTTTCTTTGACTACCTGCACACAATGTGGAACAACATTTTTGGCATAACCATAACTCAGAAAGTGACCCACCAAGAGCAAACCGATTCCAAACTCTCTGCTGAGGCCGTGAAGGAGGACCACATTCCCCTGAATAGTGGATTTCAGGGGTTGTTCTCTGTCATACAGTTATGGTCTGGTTCATTCAATATGGCTTTGATAAATTCTAGGTTTATTTCTGATTGCCCCTGAGGACATAATCAATTTACATTCATATCTTGCTATGTGCACATATATAATTCATTACGCAGCAGGAGCTAGGTTAGGGGCCGGGATGTACAAAGCAATGATGAACGAAGTGGATAAAATTCTTCCTGGGGCTTGTAGTTAAATGCCAATTACATAATTTCTTATCAAACTAGTTAAAAACTGTGGTTGGATCAATTCTGTCTTTCATACTTACATATTTAAAAAGTCATGCATTAGAAATTAATAATTTTTTGCACTTAAGAAAGGCAGACTTTTTTATAAAGTAGAAAGAATCAAAAGTGAATTTATATCAAGAATAGCTTGTACTGAGGAGTGCTCAGGCTTGGGAAGTTAATGAATTCAACTATATAGCATGATTTGGAAGCACATTCAGGGAAGCTTTTAGTAAAGCTTACACTGAACTTAGGGCCTCAGTAGCTTAGATTTAATGCTTTTTAAAAACATGGTCAACTCTTGATAACCACATCATAAATATGCTCCTCCTACAGGTTGTGTTTTGTGATAAACAGTTCTATTCATCTCTGCAGCCTCAGTGTCTAGCTCGGTGTTTGTCACATGTATGTAGTCAAAAAAGTTAGCTGATTCCCTGAGTAATAGCGAGAAGGAACACATTATAGATTCTATAATGACAGATAAGATTTTTTTGGCCCTGGGGATGTATTCTAACTGAAAATGCTTTACGAAAAAATAATATAAATGAAAGTGGACTCTGTGACCCTAAAGAAGTGAAGAAATGGACCAGCTTTCCCATCATGTCGCTGGAAGATAAATTTCTCATTGCTTTTCTTTCATGAGGAGCAAATTTGCTATACGTCCTAACATGGTAACATAAGCAGAAGCTTAAGCAAACATCATTTTTCATTCACAGAGTCTGCATTTGTGGGATGGGAGAGACTTTTAAGTGACTTCAAAAGGTGGTTTTTAGTTTTTTGTGGTTTCCAAACTCCATGAAGGAAATGTAATAAATAGACACATGGTTTGGATCTAGTTAAATGTTTTAAGCAGAATATGCTGTGATAATGTAAATAACAGAAGAAAATTAAAGCTTCTGAAGATAAACATGACTATTTCATTGATACATACAAAGATGATGTTTTCAGATGTTATGCTATTCTAACCATTGGGAAGGGCATTTATGTTGCCATTTATGAATAAATAAGGCAACTCTGAATATCTATAAAATACCTTTTTGAGTAAATATTAAATTAATACTGATAAGTGTTAATAGGAACATTTGCTTTGACTAAAAACTGGATGTTTCCTTCCTAAGACTTGTTGGCTAGTTACAGTTGACCCTAGGAGAGTGAGAACCTACTTTAAATGGTCCTTTAGGTTGGGCTCATGGTAGCTATAGAAACAAACAAAACGGAGCAGAGCTGAGCCTTGAAAGCAATGGATGCTGCCATGGTAACTAGGTGCTGTACAAAATCCTTGTGAAACCACATTCTTTCTCAGATAAATGTCAAAAGACTCTCCTAAGAAATACACACAGTATAGCAAAGATTTATTTAGGAGAAAAATAGCTTCTAAATATGCTTTCCTCTTACCCTGGGAGTTGCAGAATAGCCTTCCAGAATCACATCGATTGTCTGGCCTGGGTACAGCTCCATCCTGATGGGATGAATCTGAAACACTGGACTTGATGGATCCCTGCGTTCTTGGGAGTCCCGGGATTGGAAAGGACAAGCTGGTCCCCTTTTACCCTGTCCCTTCTTGTTCAACTTGTTCTGGGGATGGAAAGCCTCATTCATCCAGAACAACTGTTGCATCCGACGTCCCATGTTAGTCAACTTGAAGCGGTAATAAAAGGTATCCAGGCTGGAAAAGAAAAGGCAGGTATATTGAGAAAACTTAAATTGTGGATGCTATGTCCAGCTCCATACCCTTGGGATTTACTCATATGGAAATATTTAAAAGAGTAACAGGCTAAGATACTTTTTAAATGTACAAAGTCTAAGATATGAAGCTACTTGGAACTATCACAGTGATGGAGTGAAGTAGTTCCTACTCAAGAACCCCCAAACTTCGAGTCATGAACCTGGGTTTGGTCCCAGAGTTGCCAGCAGTAGGTGAAGGGTGATGCGAAGGCAGCCCCTGCAGGGAGGGTAAGCACAGCCCAGGACACACAGCTGGAGTGGAAAGCACTCCAGTGAGAGACAGTTCTGAGATGTTCTGAAAGGAAGGCAGGCTATCAAGTGGGGAAGAAGCATATTTGAAGTTGTGTTGAGCAAATTTCTATGGACTGAGTGAAATGTCTTCTGATAGGTCCAATTCGAAGGATGCGCTGGAAAGAAGCAACAGATATGTCTTTTTTTGGTTCCGGGAATTAAACTCCAGACCTTGTGCATTGTGTCGCTGAGCTGTATCCCCAGCCTGCAACAAATATCTTTTTAAGCTTTTTCAGAGGCCAGGGATTGGACTAACGTGGGCTCAAACACTATCTATACTGGGCACTTTTCTTGGGTAACGTACTTCAAGATGTTGCTATTTCATTCATTCATTTATTCACTCATTCATGATCTAATCTACAAAAATTTACTAAAGACCTCTTAATTGCCTGGCTCTTTGCGAATAAATTAGGATTTCTAAGATTTTAAAGGTGTTTCAGATGTGTTTCATTTGGGATCTAAAAAATTGATTTATAGGCTTAGTTTATTTTGGTTTTTGTTGTTTTGTTTTTTTTAAGGAAAAACCCACCTTAGGACTTTTTATTTTTAAAATATTTTATTACACTGATATTTCATCTTATCTTGTCTTCCTTAGACAATGACATATCTAATAAATAAGTTGAAGTGTCAAATAATCAGAAGAAATGCTTGTCAATTGTCAAGTGAAACAAATTTTTCTCTAAATATGTGTCTACAGGACATGCTCAATGGAGCAAATTTACCTGGCAGTTTAGCTTTATGGTTAGTGGTAGGCTTTGGGGACACAGTAAATAATATGTGCTGTTTTATAATCTAGGTAGGGCACATTCTACTTACTCACAGTGTATCTTTAAACCACAGAAACACAGCCATCATAAGTCTATTAGTTCCCATTTTATAAAGTAATAGAAGCTCTGAAAATCTAAGGGCATTGCCCCATACCATGCAATAGGTGGGAGGTGTATTTCTGTAGACCAGGGGTTGGTCAGTATTTTCAGTAAAGGGCAGAATGGTAATAATAATAATAATAATGATAACAATAATAATAGTAATAGTAGCATTTTAGGCTTTTTCGTCTCTTTCTTAACCTCTGTTGTAGTGTGAAAACAGCCAGGGACATAGTGCGCATGTGCCAATAAACCCTTATCTATGGAGCAGGCAGTGGGCTGTGGTTCACCTGTCCCTGCTCTTGGTGATTCTTCTTACTGCTGGCAACATGAGTACATGCCAGAAAGAACAATAATGGTGTGTGCAGGGGGGAAATGAGCAGCTAACGCCTATAGTTGCTTATATATTCAAGGAAAACTATTAATTAACCCTCCAACTTCAGGCAAGGGTTGGAGTATCCTTTGGGACTATCTGATACTATTTGTAGATTAAGAATATGGAGTTAGATCAAGTTTGTGGTACCTTATTTTTTATAATTAGATTTGAGTATGTTCAAAGAAATTTAAAAATAGAAGCACTGGTGTGAAATGACAAAAACTTTGGCCAATAGATAGACAGAAAGTAGGGTTTTTGTAATTGATGCTTTTTTGTAAACATACACAATTCAACTCTCTGATTTGCATGTTACTTAATTTGCTATTGATTTATGGTATTTTCAGCCAAGTGCCAAGTTTTGTAGGTAGGGCAGAGGCAAGGAAGCATGGGTGGGATTGTGGGGAGGGCTCCTGTTCACTCCAGTTACATTTTCTCTGAGCACAGTGCCTACGACAGTGCATACTTGGTTTTAGGGGCTGTTAGCACAGCAGGCAGGAGGAGCAACCTGTGCGATGTGATCACAGTACACTTACAGGCGGGTGCAAATCGAGCTGGTCCCAGTGGTCAGTTACTTCCTGATAATTGCATGACTCTCTTGAGCAATCAGGAATAAATCTCCACATGTATATTTTACCCTGACCACTCACATCTCACTCACTGTATTGTGCTGCTCAGAGAAGCTAACTTCTGATATTTCAACTGTGGTATGGCAGGAGGTGAGTAGAAAAATGGTACCAGCACAAGCCGCTGACTTTGTAATACCTGATAAGATCTTTGCAAGAAGTTTTTGCCTGCCTAGGTTTACCCTGCTTAGGCTTTATATTCAGAGAGTGGTATTAGCAGGATACTGGAATCAAAGGAGAGAAATCATGGTTGAGTCTCTAAATTCATTATAGATAAGTCACTGCAAGTTTGGGGGAAGAGCACATGTCCTAAATCATCCCCTTCTCTCGAGTAGACAGACATAGATTGGTGAATATAGCCAAGCTATAACTAGGAAATGTCTTCTTGTGGCTGATGTCCCTGTTGAGAAGGGGGAAAGTGAGGCTGGGACAGGAGAGCAGCTGAACTGGCTGTCCTATTCACTGAAAAACAAGTTTCTAACATAGGTGATGGTGCAGCTTACGAGATAGCAATAAAAATCAGCCATCATCATTCCCTACCTAAAGCATGCTCCCAAGTGGAGCTCTGGAGCAAAGGGCTTATCTGAAACAATGGTAGAACCAATTCCTGAAGCCTGTACAGGAATCCGGTAGGTGTTGCTATTTTCAATGTCCAAAATGACTGTGTCCTTGAACGTCAGAGTGTCATTCAAGTTGGCAGTGAGTGTCAGGGGAACATTAGCTTCCTCAGGAACCATGCCTTCTCTGGGTTCAATTGTCCAAAGGGAGTTTTTGTTTGCCTGCAACACAAGAGCACAAGTTAACAAGGAGGATATTCTTGGCTTTTCATTCTGTACATATTAAAGTCCTCCGTACTTCACAGGGTTGGCACCACAGAAGTCAACATCAGAGACAAACATTAGTTTTTAGAATCAAAGCAGCCGAATGTTTGTTGGCATTTCCTTTTTCAAAAAGCCATCTGATTCTGAAGAGCAAGCCTCCGATTCTACTTTTGAATGCCCTGTGAAGATTCTTTACATCTCTTTCCCATGCTGACAACACAGTTTTCTAAGAAGCTTATACTAATTACCTGCCCCAATCTCCAAATTCTGAGATGCCAACACAAGGTACCACATACTTTATGGAATTAAGAAATGCTTTTCAAATGCAAAGTTGCTAGCATTTTATAGTGAAGAGGAACAGCTTTAATTAATAAACACACTATGGGAAGTCACCCTGAATTCTACCATGTCATAGCAATTAATGGGATTTAATTAGCTAAAAATTCAAAACTCATCTGGAAATACATGGTAGGACCGAATTACAGAGTTGGAAGTGACTCCCACCAATCCATTCCTTTTAACTGCTTAGCTCTTTACAGCTCACTCATTTCCTTCCTCAGGTTCTTTGGCAAAGTAACATCAACTCTGACCGTCACACCTGATATAGCAAGCCTAGCTCTGGCACTTCTATTCACCTTTACCTTTATAATTTATTGATTTATCAGGCATATTGCCTGTCTCCTGGCATTACAGGTACTCTCTAGGGCCTTTGGTCTTTGCTTATTTACACTTGTTTAAATACTGTGAGCAACTATAGCTCTGTGTGGCATAATAGTAGGTGCTTAATAAATATTTGACAAATGAGCATATAGACCTTTTAACTGTCTTTGAAGGTAAATAACTTATTTCTTCTAAAATATAACTTAGTCCAGGTTCTAGCCACTCAAACCATTAGACATGTCTTCTTGTATTAGGCAGAAATATATTTTCTTTGAACCTTCTACACATTGGCTTTTGGTCCACTTCTGGGGAGTGACATAAGATAAATTGAACCTACCCCTTTTGCTGACCCTTTCCTATCCTGCATCCCAGCTTTACGAGAAAACCTCATATGTTACAGTCAGACTCCAAAGTAAGGTTAAAGTGTCAAATCAGAAAAAAAGACTTATGCTATGAACATTTGATTCAGTTTTGACATATTTCTGCTCCTTCAATTTTCTTTTATTTATTTTAAAGAGAGTAGTGAAAAAAGAACAATAGCAAAATCCCAACATCACAGACATAAACAAAACAAAGCAAGAACATTAAAAATGATAGAGTTTCAAAACAGAATGATAGGAATTAACAGTGGTTGTTATATTACATATTGTTATCTTCAACAAAGTTGCTCAGATCACCAGATGTAAGAATGGATGATTATTCATTAAAGAGAAATAAAAATTAATCATTAAAAACATTAGAAACAATACAGAGTTTCACTAGACAAGATGATAGGAATTCACCAATGGTTGTTCTATAGCATATTGCTGTCTTCAAATCAGTTGCTCAGATTACCAGATATAAATATGTAAAACTGGTCAAAATGCAACAGAAATTTAAGCGTTAACTGTTCCTTTCAGTAAACTACCAGACATCAGCAGTACAGTTATCCCAGTTGTCCTTGTATATATATATATTTTGCCTAGCTTTTTCCTTTTTCTTCTTTCCCTCATCCCAGTTGTTCCTTCCTTTGAGCAATTTCTTTCCCTTCCATATCACATATTATATGTTTTGGGTTTTATTTACTCTTTCAGGTTCTTATGCTAGGGAGACAAAATGATGTTTACACATGTGGGTCCAATTTATTTCAGTTATGAGTATGGTCTCTAGTTGCATCCGTTTACCTATAAAAGCCTCAAGTTTATCTTTTTTATAGCTGAGCAATACTCCATTGTATAAACATACCACATCTTTTTTTGTCCCTTCCTCAGTGGATGGGCATTTGAGTTATTTTCAAGATTTAGCTATGACAAATTGAGCTGCTATAAACATGAGGGCACATATATCACTGTGGTATGATGTTTTTCATTCTTCTGGGAAAATAACCAGAGGGGAATATTTCGGTTAAGTGGGACTTCCACTCCTAGTTTTGTGAGGAACCTCCAAACTGATTTCCACAGGGGTTTCACCAATCTACACTCCCACCAGCAGTAGAAAAGGGTTCCTTTTCCTCCATAGCCTCTCCAGCATTTGTTATTGGTTGATTTCTTGATGATGGCCATTTCTTTCTGGGGTGAAATGGAATCTCAGTGTTGTTTTAATTTGCATTTCTTGAATGACTAATGATGTTCAACATTTTTTCATATATTATTCACCATTAGTATTTCTTCATTTGAGAAGTGTGTGTTCATCTCAGATTGATGACAGTCTATTTTCTCAACTACTTTTAAAATTTTGTCCTTGTCTCTTAATGATGACAGTACAAGTTCATTATATCCAGGTCTGGATTCCTTTTCACAGCCTTGGAATCTGCTGGCTTTCTGGAGTCTTTGGTTTCACATCTTTTATTTCTGAAATATTACCCACCGTTTCCTATTTAAATATTGTTTCTCCCTCACTTTCTCTTTCCCACTGTGCCAAAACACCAGTTATAGGTGGGTCTGACTTCCTGGTGCACCCCCTTTATCCCTTGGCCTTTAATCTGCGTTTATTTTGCTCTCTGTGCTTCATTTTGGATGGATTCTTCTGAGTTATCTTCCAGTTCACTAATTCTGTCTTAACCTGTATATAGTTTGCTGTTAAATACATATATTTTGTCTTAGCTTTGGTGTTTTTCTTTGCATTTTATCATCCAGGTCTCTTACGTCTTTTTATAAAGTTTTCAGCCTTCAGGGAGCTTTTACAATTTTTAAGCTTTTACCTTCAACTTACTAGCTGCTCCTCCTTGTTCCTTCTAGTTATCTGTAAATATGATGAGCATATTTTTTTTTAGGATTTTTAAGTAAATATAGCAAACATATATTAAATGACCATGAGGTCCAGGTGTGGTGGAAAACATAAAAATGCCCAAAGCACATTCTCTCTCCCTAAGAAGCTGACAGTAATGACTTTCAGGGACAACAATACTCAAATGTCAAAAATGCAAGTCAGAGCGAGGCTGGAGTGAATGTGCTCCAGGGAAATCTAGAGAACAAGATGCTTTTGTGGAGCAGAGGATGTTAAAACCCTGTGTTTGTGACAAATGCACCACACACATTTTCTCTTCTCTCCAAATGTGAAATTAGGCCTAATTATCAAATTGTGTATCTTGGTTATGTTACACTATTGATTTAAAAATGTCAATTTATTCTACTCTAATTATACATATATTATCTGAAAATTAATAAAAAGCATTCTGCCCCCCATTTTTGATTGCTATTTCCTTTAAATCAATTACTGATCATCATTAAGCATTAGCCTTTTGGGAAAGGGCTAAAAAAAGAACAGTGGTGGAAATCATCCAGAAACTTCAAGGATAATGGCCGGAGGAAAAGCTAAACTCTCCAGTTCACTGGAGAAGGGCTGGATGATTCCCTGGTGAATCTTTGCTGGCTCTTTATCCCTTCCAAGTGCAATGGCTGAGAAGAAGTCCTCCAAAGTAAAGCACACAGAAGAAAACAATGTATTAGAAGCAAATGTAAAATTTAGTCTATGAGCGGGGCTTTAGAGGCTATTCCAGTCTAAAATTATTCTAGTTTAAATTAAGTTCCATGGTATATTTCTAGCAAAAGGAAAAAAGGAAATATTATAACATGCATAGCATAATGTTAAGGGAAATAAATCAGAAACATAAGCTTAAATATAATATGACTTCTCTCATTTGGGTAATCCAAAGTACAAGTAAAGAGCAAAATAAAAGACTGATAAAGGGAAACAGAGACATTTTGCAAATGCGGAGGGGACCAAGAGACCAAGGTAGGCAGAAGCAGGAAGAGAAGTAAAGAAATTTAAGAAGCATCACGTACACATGCCAACTCCCACCATGCATATCATCATTATACTCTACGTCACAAACATAAGGTAAGAAAACCCAGTAATAATAAAAATGGGGAAAGGGGATCTAGAGATGGTGGGAGAGAAGAGGGTGGGGATGGGAAGGAGAAGAAAAAGAACCGAGATATATACAGTACATGTACCTACCCTCTAAAATGAATGTAAACATCATATACTCACAACATGCACTATACTAAACAAACAAAACGCCAAACAAGTGTAGTTTTATGGGGCTTGGGTACAATGGAGGCTAGGAACAAGAAACTTCCTGATAGAATGGCACTGGTGAATTTTGAAAATGGGAAGATGGTACATTACCCTGTAGATCACAGGTGAGAGTTAGAGATTGCAACCAGGCAGAATCTTACCAAAATCCCAGCCTGACTCCAAAGCAGATTCAGAAACTGAATTGGTCAGTGGGGCCCAATAGCCCCTCTCTTAGGACCTGCCTCACAGGTACTTATACAAGGAGAATCTAAGATTTAAACCGAAATGCCAATTTCCAAATTTGCAAATTTCCAAATCCTGTTAGACAGACCAGAAAGCTTATTATATTTCCTCCTACGTTGAAAGTATATGTGGGAAATAAGTAAATTATATTTGAATACAATTAAACAAAATGAATTAAATAAAACAAAGAACAACATTTTTAAGATTATAAATTATATATAATGAGGATGTATATGAATGATGACATAAAATTTTATTTTAATGTTGGTATTAAGGGAAATTGAAGGTTTAAGAGTCTTAGTATTACTCATGATCTTTAAATGTGGATCATCCTTAGTGACATATAAATAGAGGAAAACAATTAAGCCCTAAATATTATCCTAGATAAATTAAGATCTGGAGGGAGATATTTGTAACATAATTGTATTTGATGGACACATGGAAAAAAATGCTGGATCTTGCATGACTCAACTTGTTTTTTAAAATTTTCTCTGAAATTTTTCTTCTTGCAGTAACTTAGCAGTATGAGAGTATTAAAATATTATGAAAATGGTAAGCAAAATCTTTTTCCTGAGCATTAATATATTTAGTAATTTAACAATATATTAGTAAAATATAGGAATCCTCCTAAGTTTAATTTGTAGGAGTGTAGATAAGTTGTTATTGACAGAAGAAACAGCAAGAATTGAACGCCACAATATTCTGTTCATATTTAGGTTTAAAGGAATGATTTTTTTGTGATGTAGCAAAATATTTTTTTATAATCTCAAAATGAAAACACTAAAATTCTGTAACACATGAATCATAGAAGATGACACAAGGATGAGTTTAAAAGAGCTATCTATGCAAATTCAATGTTCATTAGATATTTTAAAACAGATTGGAACAGCTTCGTCTCATCTACAGTTCTTATTACAGTAGATGATAGGAGTCCTTGATTTATGTCATTTTTCAGTCTGACCTACACAATCAAAGCAATACATGGAAATTTCCTACTTGAATAAGCAGCCCTTCTCTTTTCTCAGAAATACTTGTCTTTCTTACTTGCAGTTTTAGAACTTAGGCAGTTATTTTGGATAAGGTAATGGTAGCTGCTTTAACATAAAGACCCTTCATGCTCAATGGCTTAATTCAATAGAAGCTTATTTCTGGAGCATATGAATTCCAGTTGGTGACGAGAGAGGAGGGGCTTCAGTCTCGTTCATTTAAAGATCTCAGTTAAACATATTCTGACATATTTAACTTGTGGCTTCTCAGAGCATAGAATGGAGGGTCAAGGGCTAGGATTTATGAACTAAGCCGGAAGTGGGGTACATCCCTTCTGTCCACTTCCTCTGCACAGAGCTCAGCTGTGCAGCCACACCTACCCCCAAAGGAGGCTGGGAAATGTAGTTCAGTTTGGGGTCCAGAATGAAGGGAGATAGGTGTGGTCAGCTGCTTCCTGCTCTCTGCCAAAACTACTTTATTGGTAAAGATCACTGCATATCATCAGCCAGTCTCCCAACTCCAACTCTCCCAAATCTCAGATTTTGAAAAGTGAGACGGCTCTTCTAGGAGGGTAACTTTGCATTTGAAGTCCTATAGGAATTCTGGGCCCAAAGTTCATATCCTTCTGCTATTAGGGTGTGTGTGTGTGTGTGTGTGTATGTGTGTGTGTGCGTGCGTGTGTGTGTGTGTGTGTGTGTGTGTGTGTGTATGGGGCAGCTAGGAGAGAAAATAAGGAAAGTTCCTAGGTAAGGCGATCTTACTCTATTGGCCTCTTTTACTGCATTTGTGGCCTTAGAGAACATTCTGTATAGCTTTGCTTACTTATGAGACTCAGCTGACAAGACATAAACCAATGTCATTTTTGTCCTTTTGTCAAAAAGCAAGGTGTCTTTTGAGCAGGTAGTGCCAATGTCGTTTCCACAATTCCAACCTTTTGTTTTTTCCCTCTAGCCAGCAGCACAGGTCACTCTCCTCACAAGGAAGGGAGGATGGCGTCAGCATAAGTGCTATTTCAAGTCAGAGGACATTAGTTTTCGATGGATGTGAACCATTTCTATTCTGATCCCTGCTGACATAGGTTAGGTGCTCTGAAAAGACCTGAATTTGCTTCCCAGGCCTGAACTGGTACATTTTCTTTTTGATGAAGCTTATTCATCAATATGTGGCATAGAATCAGACAGCAAAATATATCCTACAAATCCAAGAACAACACACATTAAAATGGCAGGTGCTGGAGTCGTGGGCTATCCTTAGCAAAGTCAGGCTGTAAACTGCTCTAGCATCCTGTGCCTCACTGGAGTTTGACTTTTTCCTTTGCTTTGGGAGAAGACTTAGTCTGTGACAGTTTCTGTTGTTAGTTAATCAAGGCAAGTTAGACTACAGGAGAAATGGATGAAGGACAATCAGCCTAGCATTGGAGGGCTTTTTGTAAACTTCTTGAAACCAAAACACAGCCAGATGGCACGGATGGGGGCAGGAAGGAAGGTTCGGAAGGAAAAGGGATGTGGGTTGCATTCCTGCTTTGTTGTTTTCGGGACTAGACTGTGGTGTGGGCATCGCTTACCCATGTCCTGCCTCAGTTTTCTCCTCTGTAGCTCAGGACACTGACTATACCTTCTGCAGAGAGGTGTAGTGATGGTTAAATGAGGTCATGCATATAAAAGCGCAGAATAGCATCTGGCATAGAGTAAGTTCTCATAAACGTTGCCTGCTATACGATCTACAATGCCCCACGCGACACCCAAGTATGGACTTAATAGTGTTTGCAAACAGATTACAAAACTTGGCCAAAGAGAAGCAAGTGGGGTGTGTGGTAGGCAGAATTCTAAGATGGTTCCAAGATATCCATCTCCTGGGTTACAAGGGTCTTTTCCCAGTTAGTCAAACTTTAATCTAGGTGCTTCTGTGGAGGGATTCTGTATGTACAGTTAAGGACCCAAACCAGTTGACTGGTTCCAATTCTCCTTGGTAGGCCTGACTTATCAGGTTGGGTGGGCTCTTCCTAGTGAGGTGACTGGCAAACATGAGAGGGCCTGTGGAAGGCGTTGCCCATCAGGGAGCTATGGATGGCTCAGGAGCAGCTGAGAGCAGTATCTGTTAATAGTCAGCAAGGGAAGGAGGCCTCTGTCGTTCAGATGTAAGGAAAGAGGTTCTGCTAGGAACCCAAGGGATCAAGAGGTGAGCCTTTCCAGATCGACGTCTCCTGTAAGAAATACGGCTCAGCTAATATACTTTTTCAACTTTGTGATCCTAAGGAGAGGTTCCAACCAGGCCATCCCTGGACCCTGACCCATGGAAATGCATAATTAGTATTGTTTTAAGCCCTGAAATTTGTGGTAACTTGTTACCCAGCAGTAGAGGACTAATACAAGGTTTCATATATTTCAAAGATGAGCCCACCCAGCCTTTCAAAGATGATAAAAACAAGCCTTCCATTAAAACTTTAGCCATAGCTGCCTCTGCCTTTTCTGCAAATAAGGACTGGAAAGTTGGAGTCCTTTCAGTGGGAGGGGCATAAAGAACACAAAGAGGAGTGTATGGCTGTGAAAGATGGGAAGTGTGTGATCTTTTGCAATGTTAAGTTCTGTGCCCACTGGTGCCTGGTGTTAAGCCCTTCTCTCTGAAGTTTGACAATAGGGCATCAGAGCAGTTCTTACGCAGCACTCAGCTCCCAAGGTGAATTGGCCAGAGCTTTTATAAGTTTCTTTATTGTACATTTAATATTTGCCCCCAAAGGTAGAAGCAAATGCTATCGTTTGCACATGTCACGTCCACAATAACTGAAAGTGTGAATATGCCCAGATGGCACTGCTGCTCTGTAGTGCTAATAACATGAAGCTTGTAGAAAACAGCACCGTGTGCTTATTATTGTTATTATTTTCAAGAAATAACTCATTTGGCCTTTGAAATCTGCAAGAACTTCCTGGAAGGAAGGAAAGCAAGTAACGACAGGAACCAACATGCAGAGTGAGAGATTTCTTTGCATTTCTACCATTATCTCAGCAGATAATCAATTCTTTGTGAAAGAAGAACAATCAAGAGTCACCAAGGCCTGTCTGCTTTTCCTCATCTAAATAGGATCTCTAGTCATACAGTTCTCTTTCCTGAAGTGAGTCACAGTCCTTCTTAAAATAATTAACTGCTAATTACTGTAGGAGATGAGGTGAAGAAGAACTGGGATGAGAATTTTACAAGGCAGTGCAGAGTCATGGTTAAAAGTCACGCAGGCTTTGGAGTCACAGGACCTCGTGGTTAACTCTGGACTCTGTCATTTGTAACCCAGGTGGATTTAGGCTCATTTTAAAAGTCTAGGCTTTGGTTTCCCCATCAGCTAAATGTGCTTCTTGCAGATGAAATAAAACAAGGGCCAAAAACACAGCACCTTGTTTTAGCACAGAATAAATATCCAATAAATCACAGCCACATTCATATTATCTTTCAAAACTTCATAATTAATTCTTCTTCCCGCTGGCACCCTCCCCAGTCTATGTCCGGGACAGGACTATCATTCATAGCTCTGACACTGGCCTGCTCCTGCTGAGATTCTGGATGGCTCTCCAGTGTCTGGCTCAGTGATGCTGAGTCTTTTATCTCCTTCAAGAAAGCTGTGGAGCCCCTTCATAGAAATATACACGTACAACACACACATGCACACTCACCCATAACAAGTTCCAGAGTTCACTGACCCCCAAGTGTGGCAGACATTTATTATCTTCTTTTTGATTAATATACAAGCTCAATTTTTATGTCAGAGGGACCATTATTTTTTATGCATCTTGGTAGAGGCAGGATCTCACTTCCTTTTGAGAAATCACCCAGGCACTCTACAAACATGGAGGCTCAAAGTCAGAACTGATATACAAGATATGCACCTCCAGTCTGGAGGATCTAGGCCCAATGCTCAAAGGGGGCTCCAACATCTTTTCCAAACTTAGAGAACAGTAGGTGCGTCACCCTTCCCAAATGCACTGAGTATCATCACAGCACCTAAATACGCTGCTCTTGGGGACACATTCCCATTTCTCTTTTTTCTCCTTAGCCTTCAGATTTCCCTCAAATCTTCTGATCCATGACACACTTTGATTTGACAGAAGAATTTATCACTTATTCCTCTTTGCTTGCATCTTATAACCTAGCCACATTGCTTGTGTACTCATTTATTTTGTAAGGTTATGGATTCTCAAGGAAAAAAAAATCATTTGGCCAGCAGTGTACAAGGGATGGCGACAGGGCTCAAGAACTACACTTGTTGGCCAATATATATGTAAACTGTTCAGCCTCACCAGAAAGCCAAAGGAACACAAACGTAAGTAACAATTAAAAATTAAAAGATCTTCTAAGGTTGGGCAAAAACAAGTATTGGCAAGGGTCTGGGAGAGAGTGACATTCTTTGATACCACTGGGAGTTTAGCCTCTAAATTGATACAAAATTTGTAGGAAGAACTCATAAGATGTATTAAGACTTTTAGTTTCATTCCTGCTGTTTGACACAGCAATTGAATTTCTAGGAATTTTAGTCAAAGGAAACAGTTAAGAGCGTGAGCTGTAATTAAAATGCATGCATTGTTTACAGCAGTGAAAAACAATCAATCAGTAGGGGATTAGCTGAATCAACGGTGCTGGAGTAAAATGGTGCAATAAAATCAATGAGTAAGCGTGATCTGGGCCAGGCGTGGTGGAGCATACTTATAGTCCTGCGGGAAGCTGAGGCAAGAGGATTGCCATGAGTTCAAGGTCAGCCAGGGCTACATAGTGGGTTCAAGGCCAGCCTAAACAACAGAGTGAGGACGTGTTTACAGAGCAATATTCCTTAATAATTCATGTTAAAAGTAATGATTGTATGTCTTGAGTGAAAACCGCTGTTAACAAAAATAGCATTGGCCCACGTGAGGGGTAGGACTCCACTGGCAAGCCTCATAGGCAGGAAAAAAGTCGGAAGATGTACACCATAAATTTAAAGGTGGTCACTTGCGTCAGGGGAGGTCTGAGTGATTTTTCCCTTTATTTTTGCCTTTTTAAAAAAATAAAGATAATGTTATTTGCAATAATAAGAAGAAACACATACTCAGTTGTATTGAATAAGTAACTCCTACTATCGGGATACAGTCACTCTCTTTTTAACTCTGCTGCCTCATCTCAGTCTTATTCTCACTCTGTCTTTCTTCAAAGCTTTAAAAGAAGAATATATGTAAAATCCAGATGGATTCAAAGGTTGAGGTCTATCGTTCATGCCTATGAATGGTCACGAGTCATCACCCTTAAAGGTAGCACTGCTAGCAATTTTTTGTGTGTGTATCTTTCCAGATATATTTTTTGGCCAAAAGAAAAGTATATTTGCATACACATTTTTTCCTTTAATAAATACAGACTGTTCTGCATCATGGTTTATTATTAATTAATTAATTGATTAATTTGGCCTTACTTTTACCAAATGCATACATACACCACATTTTTAACAGTCAAATGGGCTGTGTGTTGTGGAGTATATCTGTAATCCGAGGTACTCAGGAAGCTGAGGCAAGAGGATCCCAGGTTTGAGGTCAGCTGGGACAACTTAGTAAGACCTTGATGAGGCAAAATAAAAATTTGCAAAAGGGCTGGGGAAACTGCCTTTTAATACTTTCAGGAACACTGTATTTTCTACTGGTTCCCTTTTCTTGAGGCAAATCTCCCCAGCAGCCATCTGCTGTTCAACTCTTGTCTGCACAGGCTGCCTGTGATAGGCTGGCACCGCAGGAAGGCCCCACACTGCCCTCCTGCACATCCTTCAGTGCCTCTCCTCTGCTCGAACCTGCTTCCTGAATCGCATATTTTTTTCACTGTGGCCGTATTTTCTTCAGTTACTGCCCAAGAAGGGGAACACAGAATGTAGATGTTTTGAGATTGTGCCTGTCTGAAATGCATTTATTTTGCTCTAACAAATTGCTTAGCTTTCGCTAGGTGATGAGTGTGAGTAGGATTTACTTTCCTTCAGGATGCTCCTTGCCCAGTGTTTCTGTTAGGAAGCCTGATCCTACTCTGGTTCCTAATGTTTCTGGTTTTGATCATTAAATTTTTTCTTAATCTGGAGATTTCCATAGTTCTGTAGCTTTATTGTCATTTTTTTGTCGTTGTTCAGCATTCTAACCTTTAGTGATGTCGTACGTACCTTGACACGAGCTAATTTCCACCCATTACATAGCACAGTTCTACAGTCATTTCTGTAACTTCCTCTTGTCAGCTCTGAGCACGTTTCCTTCAGTCTTTCTCTTGATTAATTTCTTTTCTACTTTAAAAATTGCCCTTTCTAGAATACTTATGAGGCTCTTAAAAATCCCAAACAAATCATCTACCTTCTGATCTTTCCTAATTTCTACCTTTTGGTCTTGTTTTTCTGTATTTTGATAGATCTTCAGTTTTATTTTCCAACTACCCCAGCAGATTTTAAATTTCTGTGATCACTTTTTTAGTTTATTTGAGCACATTTTTATTTTATGTTCTTTTTCAAGTATATTACAGATGAAAAATGATATTTCATTTTCTTGAGATTATTAATGGTCATTTGGTTTTATTTTAAACTTTCATCTTCCTGCGTTGTCTTGGTCCCTCCACGTTCTCCTTTTTATGTTCTTTGGTTTCTTATTTCTGCATTACAAGCGTCCTGCATAGAGCTTGGTTAAGTATTTACATTTAAAAGTAAAGCACTAAAACATCTGTGTGTTTGCAAAGCAGCCAGCCAAGTCGCTGTCAGATTAATATTATTCCTTTTAAGGTACATTGTTTTCTTCCTCTAGATGATTTAATATCCACCCTTTGGTCTTGAGCAGCTTTATTATAAGTGACCTAGGTGGGGTTTTGTGTTTTTTTTTTTGGTATTTATTTTGACTGCTTTTCGAATATGTGGTTAAATATCTCAGCCGTTATCTAGTCTCCATTCTTCTTTTTCTGGTATTCCAGTAAGGATGTACCCTGCGTTTGTTTTACCATCTCTTCTGCAGTTTTCATCCTCTTGTGTCTTGCATGTTTCCTTTTGGATAGTTTCTTCTGATTTCTCTTTTGATTTCCACAGCACTCTATTAGTCTGTGTGTACAATGCAGGTAAACCATTCTATTAAGACAATTTCAGTTGTGTTTCTTGGTTGTACAATTCCCATTTTTTCCTTTTGTATTCCAATCTCTACTGAATTTTTAATTCTTGCCTCTTATTTCCTTGAACATAGTAAGCACATTTTAGTTTTCTACTATTGTTTCGCATACTTGGTTATTTCAAAATTAACTGCCGGACATTGTACATACAAATCGTAGTGGACTCTGAGGCCCTACCATACGATTTCTTTGATGATGCTATGCATTTGCTTCTGAGAGAGTTGTGAGGGAACTAGCAACCCTGGATCTTTCTCAAACAGGCAGAGATTGGAATGATTTGACTCTATTTGACAATTATCCTTGCTTACCATCTATCTCCAAGCTTTCTTTTACTTTTGGGTTGTCATAGAATGGGTTGTTCCCTGTTTCCTTCAGACTCATGATTTTCTTACATTGCTGCGCCTTCCTCCTTTATTTGTAGAGTGGAAAATAGTGTGGAACGGTGGACTGAATAGAAAGGGTCTGATGACTGATGTGCTGAGAGTCCTTGTTGGTCAAACAGTTGCTCTACCTCTCAATTTCCTTATTTATAGGGGGAAATATTTGTAAGAATTATAAAGCCATATGACTTTGATTGTGCCAGGGAAAAAGGTCTGCATGATCTACATTGCTACCAAGTCCTATGCACCAATAATCTTTTTAGGTTAGTAGGTTAGCACGCTGGAACAAAGAACATAATGTTCTTTCTGAAAGTCATTTCCTTCTCAAGACCTAGTGAAAGGTATCAGATTAATACAGGCACAAAGGCAGTTAAATAAAAGAAAACAGGACAGCTCCTGACCTTGCAGGCAAGATTCACATAATGCCATGAGGTATCTGTAAAATAATAGCTAGGTATGCTCCAAGAAGATAATAAAACAAAGAGAAAGTAAAATTTATAAACAGTAATTCATTTATTAATAACCATATTTTTTATAGGAAAGGACGCATGTATGCATCCACACTGAATTTTTATATTCTATAAGATGGCTTCTTTGTCAGAAATTTAGAGAAACAAGTGAAGAGTGAGAGGAAGCAATAATAGGACTTCTGTTTCATAGAGCTCCATGCTACAAAGATGAATTAGTTCAAAATCTTACAGATTCTCTCAGTGTCCCTGTTTCCTTTCCTTCCCAGCTAAGAAAGAAAAATAAGACCTTCAGATGTAGTGCTACGAATCTGCTCTCCAACCACCTAGTTCACCTATTTCTTTTTGTTTGTCAACACTAATTATCAAAGCTACCACTTAGTGAGTGCTTATTTTTTTCCAACAGGTGCTTTCTACACATATTATCATGTTTGCAGTCAAGTGCTCTACCACTGAGCTATACTGCCTGCACGTACTATCATGTTTAATTTTCTAGATGCCCTTAGTTATATTTAAAGAGAGGCTACTGAAGGTTCAAAAAGTTAAACAACTTGCCCTGTATAGAATTGACTTGATTCCAGATCTGAGGTTACACCCTTCTTCTTCATGCCATAGCTCCTGCCTCAGCAGCTCTACACTCAACTCTGTTGAGCAACTATTGGGCTGGGGATATAGCTCAGTGGAGTAAGTGCCTGCCTGGCAAGTATAAGGTCCTGAGTTTGATCCCTGGTACCTCCATAAAACAAGAAAAAAAAAGAACCCAGAGTTTGCTGAGTAACTATCATTTGCAAGGCAACTGTGCTTGGCCCATGACCATATTTTCCTGAGATAATGTTTCCTTTCTCCTCTAAATGTGACTCAATTTAATGTCCTAACATCCCAGAGATACACTTTTTCTTCTAAAGAATGAAACAATATTGCACATAACAATTTCATGGCAATTAACATTTTAATAAAAACATACTCCAAGTGCCGTCCCATGGAAGGTTCTACCATGTCATGTTTGTGTCTCTAGGCTTTGTCCTTTTACCTGTCACAGAGAAGAGGAAATTGGAGGGAAGATGGTTTTCTCCCTCTTGATTACATTATATTTTGTAATTTTAATAGATGCTTGTTCAGCGTTTTATACTGTTAATAAACCTCCACACCATGTTACTTACTATACTTACTGTTTTTGTTCATTATATAAAAGTACATTTCATTTTGTACTGGTTTAATGTTGAATTATGGCTGTCTAATGTCGGTGCACAAAACAGGCGGAACAAATGTTTTAGCTGACACTACAATGACAGCCATCTCTTAAAAGCAACATAAGCTGGCATGACATGAAAAGGGTGATAGGTTTTCTTAGAGGAGGAAAAGTAGGAGTTGAAGGTTAAAAAAATAACCCATAAGAAGGGAGTTTTACCATAGTTCCTTGTGTGATGATAGGCACTAACTGTATACTTGAATAATAATTAATTAGAAAAAAACACAAATTTCTTAAACTAAGAGCTGGGACAGACAGAATAAAGATGGACAGGCTTGCAAAGTATGCAAGAAGCTAAAATACTTTTCTGGACAGCTTCCTAGTGCCAAGGAAACAAAACTTCTTCCTTTCATTTTGGCTTTAGCTTATACTCAAACTAATCATATTTGACCAGTACACTGTCATTTTAAATTAATGGAAGGTGCTGAGGCATCATGTTAATAATATCTGATCAATAGCGCTCCCTCTCTCTGTGTGGCTTACAATCAACATGGCTGTCAGGAATCTGTTTTCTGGGTTGCACACTTAGCTTTGCCAAAGTGAAAGAGGTCTCGGTGGTGTGTGGGTGAGAGGCTCACAGTTCTGTGTCAAGCATAAACCTTTGTTTCTGGAAGTCTCTTGATGTTATAGCCAGTGACATTCTCTTACTGCTAAATGGTTCACTTGGGATGGCTCAGGACAAGCTCAATCCACTTGGAATGGTCTTGAATGTTATGTGGCAAGAGAAAAGATGCCCATCAGGATACAGAGTTTTATTCTCTTCCTAGCCCCTTATTTCTGTGAGTTTCTTTAACAATTTTTTTATAGTTTAGGCCAAGATAAAAGAACTCTGCTCTCTTATGCAGAGTTAAACACATTTCACTATTCTTTTTTTTTTTTTTTTTTTTTTTTTGCGGTACTGGGGATTGAACTCAGGACCCTGCGCTTGCTAGGCAAGTGCTTATTCCACTGAGCTATATCCCCAGCCCTCACTATTCTTTTATAAGCCTTCATATGTTAACATGTAAAAGACTATAAAAGGTACTGACTATATATCATGAATTTGAACCTTATAACATCTTTAACACAGAAAAATGAGGCAAATTTTGAAAAAAATCAAGAACTGGGTGTAATAGTATTGAAAGCAAGATAAGCATCATACAGACCACAAATGGAGCAGAAATGGTAAGAGGTGCCTGAAGTCACAGACCTACTGGGTTCTGCCATCAGTAGAGGTAGCTTGGGGAAGAAAATAGGAACCACAAAGACCCTGCAGGTAGCAAGTGATGAGGGCCAACGTCCCCAGGCAAGGCAGCTTCTGAGTGGGAAAGAAGGCTGAACGAAGCTGCAATGCTCTTCATGCTAGAGTTGGCACGCACATCTGTGCCAATGGTGGTAGGAAAGTACAGACTGTGCTGGAGATAGAACTAGGCCATGCCACGGGCTTGCCAATAGCTGAATCTATTTCCAATATTCTTATGGGAAAGGAAGCTAAAGAGTTGATTTCAGACCAGTGAAGGCAAATGTAAACATGCTAAAAAAGAAGGTGTGAGCACTGAGAATGAGAGGAAAGTGTACTTCATGCCAGACTGATTTATCATTTAAAATCCTAAATGCACAGGGCAACTGCAAAAATCAGGTAATGAATTCATTCTTGAGCAATCAATAGCCCAAACTGAAACTTGTTAGAAAGTGCACCTGAGATTCTCAAAGAGAGGCAGAATAGGATGAAATACATAAAATGAAGACTGTGGAACAGTGACAGTGAGATCTGAATCAAGAATAAGGTGCTGTGGATAGACTATGATAAATAGTGGAAACGAACAATATAGCCACAGAAATGGAACTGAAAATGTAAATAGATGGGATAAATCTTAGAACTGCCAAAAGCTAAAACAATTTGTAAATTTGAATATAAGGATGAGGATGCAAAATAGATAAAGAGGTAAAAAAATTGTGAAAGAAAAAACATTTGAAGGAATAATACCTAAAAACACTTTCCAGAATTTAAGGCTTAAATCATCTGATACATTAAAGAGAAAAGCAAGGATTAAAAACAGAGTCTTACAAGTAACTATTTTTTTTTAATTTTAAAAGTAAAAGAACAAAAACACTAACAAACATACACACAGTAGCACAATAACAGCACAAAAACTGAACTACAGATAAGGTGGCAGGGGATCAACAATGGTTTTTGTATTACACGTTGGTGGCTTCAAAGTGTATACTCAGGACAATACAAATAGACATACAAGATTGATCAAACAACTAATCACTGATTGTTTCCCACATCAGTATGACATGAGACCGCAGTGCAACCACGTCAGCCATTCCGCACATACGTACATACCTACTCAGTTATCCCCCTCTTCCTCCTCTCCTTCCTTCCTCCTGATTGCTCTCTACCCTTGAGCAGTCTCCTTTCATACCTCCCGATCTATATTCTCACCTCCAGGTTCCTACACTAATGATACTATACGCTGTTTGCACAGGCACATCGGGTTTACCTCACTTATGAGTATGGTCTCTAATTGTGACCATTTGCCTATAAAAGACCCTAGATTGTCTTTCTTTATAGCTGAATAATATTCCATTGTGTAAAAATGCCACAGTTTTTTAATCTAGTCCTGTGGATGGACATTTGGGTTGTTTCCACGATTTAGCTATTACAAATTGTGCTGCTATAAACATGGGTGCACATATATCACGGTGATATGCTGTTTTCAGATCTTCTGGGAAAATACCCAGAAGGGGGATAGCTGGGTTGAGTGGGACCTCCAGGCCTAGTTTGCTGAGGAATCTCCATACCAATCTCCACAGTGGTTTCACCAGTCTGCATTCCCACCAGCAGTGCAGCAGAGTTCCTATTTCTCCACAGTCTCACCAGCATTTGTTATTGGATGATTTCTTGATGCTAACCAATCTTACTGGGGTGAGATGAAATCTCAATTACAAGTAACTATTGCTAAAATAAAAATTATCCATAAAGAAACAATAATCAGACTAGCAGTGGAATTTTTATCAATAATAATTAATGCCAGAGAATAGTCTTTAAAGAATTAGATATTTTTTGGTTTTGGTACCAGGAATTGAACTCAGGATATTGCACTTGCCAGGTAGGCCCTGTGCCACTGAACTATATCCCTGGCCCCTAGTCTTTAAAGAATTGAAAGGGAAAGAGAACCTGTCAAGCAGAATTTATACTTTGCTTAACCATCATGCAAGAGTGGCATGTTATGAACTGTGAGAACTCTATCAAAGAATTTAGAAGAATAAAATTGAGCAGAAAGAAATATAAACCTAGCTGGGTATGGCAGCATGCACCGTAGTCCCAGCTGCATATGCAGAGGTTCACTTGGGCCCATGAGTTGGACACTAACCTGGACAACATAGATCTCATCTCAAAACAACAATGATAAAGACCAAAAAGGAAGTACAGTGATACAAGAAATAAGAGAAGAAAAAAGAAATCGCAAAATTATTTTGGTCACTAATGAGTGATTGATTACTGACAAAATTTAGCAACCTTTTTTAATGTTTGTATCTTTTTTTGTGTGTGTGGCGGTACTGGGGATCAAACTCAGGACCTTGGACTTGCTGAGCTATATTCCCAGCCCCCAGCAACTATTTTTTGATACAGAAAATATTCAAATTCTACATAATATTTGGCAAGTGGTGGGATGAGGAAAGATCAAGACTTAGTAAATGTGTGACAGGGTGCTTCTTGATTACTCTTCAGGAAGACCAAGGTACTAAATTCTTTCATCATTGTTAGAAAAAGATATACTATTAGTTAATAATGTCAAGGTGACTACTTAAAAACAAAATGAATAAAATCTATAGCTCTCAAGCACGTCTAGGACCACTGTATGTAACATGATAGTGGTTGGTGGGGTGGGTACCTGGATAAAACTTATTTATTCAACATAAACAGAAAAAAAGAAAAACAAAAGAGAGCAACAGCACAGTGTAGGAAATAGTACAGCATAAACATGAAATTATACATTGAAATAAGTTTAGCATACCATAATTACAATATGTTTTGAAAGATTAGTTTTTTCAGAGTTACATTATTGTGTTTTTCTTAGTACATGTTTGCAGTACACCATGACGGTATGCATCATGGGAAGTTGGTACAAGTCCATAACACAGCTTAGTTCTTTTTATGTCCCCTTGCCTTCCTCTCCCTCCCATCTCCCTCAATCTTTTTTCCCCTCCATATTTTAGTCCCCTTCCCATTTGCAAAATATCTACCTCTCTGTTTCCTATTATCTGTCTTTTAGTTTACTCTCTTTAATTTGTTTATATTTTGGGTTTCTCATATAGCAGAAACCATGTGGTATTTAACCTTGTAAGTCTGATTTATTTCACTGAACATCATAGTCTCAAAGGTGCATCCATGTTCTTATAAATGACTCGGGCTTGTTGTTCTTTATGGCAGAGTAGTACTCCATTGTGCATATCACAATTCCTTTATCAATCCATCTTTTGATGGACATATAGGCTGCTTCTAAGATTTGGCTATTATGAATTGTGGTGTTATAAACATGGGCGTGCATGTGTCATTGTAATACAATGTCTTCAACTATTTTGGGAAGATACCTAGAGCTGGGTTGAATGGAATTTCTACCTTCAGTTTTTTGAGGAATCATCTACGGATTTCCATAGTGATTATAACAAAATGTTAGTTTTGATGTAATAGATTGAATAATGCCTTCTCAAGAAGTCTTAGTCTTAATCCCTAGTACTTATGAATACATTGCCTCGCGTGTCAAAAAGGAGGTATGGCTAAGGTTCTAGAGATGAAGAGATTATCCTGGATCATTGGCCTGGGAACAAAGTAATCACAAAGGTCCTAATAAAAGGGAGGCAAGAGGATCAGAGACAGAGAAAAAAGATGTAAGGGTCAAAGCATGGGTCAGAGAGTAGAGGAGATGCCCGGGGTTTGAAGGCAGAGAAGGGCCATGAGAAATGTGGCCATCAGAAGCTGGATAAGCTAAGGAAACAGATCCCACCCCCAGGAGTCTAAAAAGACATGCAGCCTGCTGGCCTCCTGCTGGCTAGAATTGTAAGTCAATACATTTACTACTACAGCAATAAGAAACTAATATACTTGCCAATTAGAGATTTTACTATTAACTTTAAAATGCAACGTTCTGAAGAAAAAAGGAATGAAGAGATGCACCAAGCAGAGAGAAAATAAAAGAAAGCTGATGTAGCGACGCTGTCAGGAGCACAAAGATGGATAATCATTAGAGAATAATCTGAGTAATTATAGAAAACGAATCAATGCACTTTTTTTTTATTTTAAAGAAGGTAGTTAAAAAAAGAACAACAGTAACATACCAACATGACAGACATAAAACAAAGCAAGAACATTAAAAGTGATACAGGGTTTCAAAACAAAATGATAGGAATGAACAGTGGTTGTTATATTACATATTGTTATCTTCAACTACGTTGCCCAGATTACCAGATGTAAGAATGGAAGATTGTTCAAACCATTAAAGCCAATAAAATAATAACTATTAAAAAAAATTAGAGACAATGCCGGAGACCTTCCGGTGCCAGTTCCTTGACACAGTCAGGGCTGGCAGCGGGTACCTGCGAAGTGCGGACCACACGGGAGGGGTGTGCGGCCTCTCTCTACTGTCTATACGAATCATACTTTTCCAGATATTCACTGTGCTATTGATAAAGGATAGTTGGGGACCTGAAGGATCCGAATTGAAAGTAGTTAAGGAATCAGAGCCCAGGATGAAAGGCACCCCTTCAGGGTTGAAAGGGGATGTAGAAGCCACCACAGAGATTTGCATCAGTCCCCTACCTTCTGTGTGGCGATGTTCACCCACCAGAACAGGAGGGGAGCGCTGTGCAAACCTCAGTGCATGTGAAAACATCAGGCGAAGGCCCTGTGTGTGCTGGACTGGCTCTCAATGGAGGTACTATAAATGTGGGCCCTGTTGTCCAGTAGACAAGTGAACAATTCTGTGAAAAATTATACCTAATCAAGAACACCTAGTGATTGATCTTTTTGCTTCCTTTTAAGTGCTTTAGAAAAGTTGATTTCCTGCTAGCGTTGTGGCCAGACGGTTGGTCAACGGAGTCTGAATCTGTAACTAAAATAGAAACCTCATTGTAGCTAAGAGTTTCATATGTAATTGCAAAGGTATGTAATAAGGCAAAAAACATTTCTCTGGGTCAGAGGAGCCTTGCTCGCCTGCCCCACCGGAAGGACCCCTGGTGTCTGTTGTTTGTCTCTTTGCCCACGTCCTTCCCTCCTGCAGGAATCTCCTGGACCTGCTGCGGCCTGATTGTGGCAAAGAGATACAGAGTTTCACCAGACAAGATGGTCGGAATTCGCCAATGGTTGTTCCATTTCATATTGTTGTCTTCAAATCAGTTGCCCAGATTACCAGATATCAGCATGTAAAAGCGGTCAAAATTTAAAATTTTAAGCATTAACTGTTGCTTTCAATATATCATCAGACATCGGCAGTGCAGTTATCCCAGCTATTCTGTTTACATATCTATCTATCATCATTCATCTCTCCTTCCTTCGTTCTTTTTTCTTCTTTCCCTCAACTCAGTTGTTCCTTCCTTTGAGCAATTTTTTTCCTTTTCTTATCATCTATTGTACATTTTGAGTTTCACTTACTCTTTCAGGTTCCTACACCAGGGAGACAATATGTTTACAAATGTGGGTCTGATTTATTTCAGTTATGAGTATGGGCCCTAGTTGCATCCATTTACCTACAAAAGCCTCAAGTTTATCTTTCTTATAGCTCAGTAATACTCCATGGTATAAAAATACCACATCTTTTTTATCCATCCTCATTTGATGGGCATTAGTATTGTTTCCAAGATTTAGCTATAACAAATTGGGCTGCTATAAACATGGGGCACATATATCTCTGTGGTATGATGTTTTTAATTCTTCTGGGAAATACCCAGAAGGGGAATAGCTGGGTTAAGTGGGACTCCTAATCCCAGTTTTGTGTGGAATCTCCAAACTGATTTCCACAGTGGTTTCACCAATCTACACTCCCACTAACAGTGGAGTAGGGTCCCTTTTTGCCCACAGCCTCTCCAGCATTTGTTATGGGTTGATTTCTTGATGACAGGCATTCTTTCTGGGGTGAGGTGGAATCTCAGTGTTGCTTTACTTTGCATTTCTCAAATGATTAATGATGTTGAACATTTTTTCATATGTTTATTTGCCATCAGTATTTCATCTGAAAAGTGTGTATTCATCTGAGATGTGTAGTAAGTCCAGCACACACAGAGCATCCGCCTAATGTTTTCACATGCACTGAGACCCAATAATTTTTGTACTGGGTCTTTGAATTTGGGGGGCCTGATTTTTTAAAATTCTTTATATGTTCTAGATAGCAGTCCTTTGTCTGAGGGGCAATTGGCTAAATTTTTTTTCCCAGTTTGTGGGTTTTCTTTTTACTCTATTAGTGATTTCTTTCGAAGTGCAACAACTTTTCAATAAGATGAGATGCCAGTTGTTGATTCTTTGAAGTATTTCCTATGCAATTTGATTTTTGTTCATGAACTCTCTGCCTACTCCTATGTCTTCAAGATTTTTACCTATTTTCTCTTCCAATAGATTTAATGTCTCTGTTTTCATATGTAGATCTTTGATCCATTTTGACTTTAGTTTAGAGCCCAGTGATAGATGTGGGGCTAGTTTTAGTCTTCAGCCTGTGGAAAGCCAGTTTTTTCCAACACCATTTATTAAAGAGGCTATCTTTCTTCCAGTGAACAGATTTGGCCCCTTTGTCAAAGATGAGGTGACTGAGTGTGTTTGTAGCTGTGCTTGCATCTTCCAATCTGTTTCATTGATCTTCAGGTCTGTTTTTTTGCCAGTACCATGCTGATTTTATCACAGTAGCTTTGTAGTATAATTTCAAATCAGGAATTGTGATGCCTCTTGTCTTTCCTTTGTTTCCTAGGATTGCTTTTGCTATTCTAGGTCTCTGCTGGTTCCAGATGATCTTTAGGAATGTTTTCTCTAGATTTGTGACATATGCTAATGATATTTTAATTGGGATTGCATTGAATCTGTACAACAATTTTGGGAGTATGGCCATTTTCACAATGTTAGTTCTTCCTATCCATGAACAAGGAATATCTTTCCATTTTGTGATATCCTCTTTGATGTCTTTTTTAGAGTACTATAATTTTCACTGTATAGATCTTTTACTTCTTTTATTAGATTAATTTGTAAGTATTTTGTCTTTTTAGATGCCATTGTGAAAGATGTGGCTTCCCTATTTTCTCTCTCAGTCTGTTTGTTGCTTGTGTATTGGAATGCTATTGATTTTTGAGTGTTAACTTTGTATCCAGCTATGCTACTGAATTTGGTTATTAAATCTATAAGTCTTTTGGTGGAGTTTTTGGGGTCTTCTATGTATAGTATCATGTCATCTGCAAATAATGATAATTTCACTTCTTCTTTTCCTATCCTTATTCCTTTTATTTCTCTCTCTTGTCTAATTCGTCTAGCTAATGTTTCCAGAACTATATTGAATAGGAGTGTGACAGTGGACATTCTTGTCTTGTTCCTGATTTTAAAGTGAAAGCTTTTAATTTTTGACCATTTAGTATGATGTTAACCATTGGATTGTCATAGATGGCTTTGATCAGATTGAGGTAAAGATGGTCTATTCCTGTTTTCTGTAGGGTTTTTATCATGAATGAGAGTTGGACTTTATCAGAGGCTTTTTCTGCACCAATGGAGCTGATCATGTAATTTTTGTCTTTGGTTCTATTGACATGGTGTATTACATTAATTGATTTTTGTATATTGAACCATCCTTGCATTTATGTTATCAATCCCACTTGGTCATGGTGTATAATCTTCTTGATGATTGTTGTATTCTGTTTGCTAGTACTTTATTGACAAATTTTGCATCTATATTCATTAGGGAGATTGGCTGGTAGTTCTCTTCTTTGGCTCTCTCTCTGGTTTTAGTATCAGGATAAAACTTGCCTCCAGGAGTGAGCTGGGGAACATTCCTTCCCTTTCAATTTCTTTAAAGAATTTCAGAAGAATTGGTGTTAAATCTTCTCTAAATTTCTTGTAGAACTCAGCTGTGAATGCATCAGGATCTGGGATTTTCTTCATTGGTAAGTTATTTTTATTACATTCTCAATTTTGCTGGCTGATATTGAGTTATTCAGTATTTTTATACTTTCTTCATTCAGCTTTGGTAATTTACATATATCTAGAAATCTTTCCTTTCCTCTGTTTTCCACCCTATGAGAATAAAGATTTTTAAAGTAGATATTGCTGATCTTCCAAATTTCTACAAGATCTGTAGTGAATGCACCCCTTTCATTCCTTATTGCACGTATTTCAGTTTTTTCTTTCCTTTTTTTGAGAAGGTTGGCTATTTTATTTATTCTTTCAAAGAACCAACTCTTTGTTCATTAATTCATTATATATATATATATATATATATATATAT